>JAQIXV010000591.1:0-25899 GCA_034700625.1 Tectocepheus velatus
AATGAATGACGTGTTTGTGGATGGGGTAGTGCTGAGGAGGTTCGTAGTGCTTCTGTTCGTAATGTGTCGGAGGCTCGTAGTCCTGTCCCGATTCGATCTCCAACTTTGAAAGTTCGGGAATATTGGGAATGGTGTGCACTGGCGGTATAGGAGGTAAGTGGACGGGCAGATGGATGGGAGTAATTGGTTTGTGCTCTTCGTAGTGCTTTCCGTGATGTTTCTCTCCGCTGTCATAACTGTTGACCCAACCCTTTCCCTTATCGCTGTGGAAGTTGTGTCCCTTGTGTTGATATCCGTGCTTTGGAGAGGGGTGCTTTATCTTTGTGTCGTATTCCCAGTTACGACCTAGCGCAAAATTGATAATCAATTTAAAATTGAACAAGAATTTTTTCAAGAATTTAGGTGAAATATATTATAATCTAGTTCAATTTTTTTAGCTTGATTATCTTTAAGCAGATAATTATTTTATTGAAAATAACTTACCCTTCGCTTTTTCATATTCGTGTTTCCACTCATCCTCCGACGGGTGCGGAAAAGAAAACATTTCCATAAAATTGATTACAAGAATACAAACGAATAATAATTTTTTAGTCATTTTATTAAATTTTTTTTTCACTGAAGTCCACAAATAGTTAATGAACTCAACGAATGTCAGAAAAGAAATGGAAATACTTGTGAAAAGTCTAATGGTTTTTATAGTCGCAAAAAACAAATCTAAAGGTTTTGTCACCGAATACTGTTTTTCAGTCGAGATTTTGTTGAGTAATAATAGCGTCGAATGTAATTATATAACCGAAGGCTTATGTAATTGACATTTGATTGCAATTCCTGTCAATTATAAACTCGACTAAAATTCATATCTATTTCAACTAAAAGTTGATTTGATTTGTGTTTTGTTTCTCAAACTGAACGTAAAATTGGTATTACATTGGGATTGCAATTATCAATTTTAAACATACGTATATTTAGCTTGCTATTTTCGACTCGTTTCTACATTTTCAAGATTTTATTCACTTATTTTGGTTTTGATTTTGATAAATGAGTTTTCAAGTCATTAGTCAATTTAATTAATTATCTGTAATTTTGTTCCGTTTCCTTCCGTTTGCGATCTGAAGGAAAGGTGTTATTCTATTCAACACATTATTCATTCAATTAGTGAGACATTGAGTGGAAATGTCTTACATTTAATATCTCTGCAAATATTTGTAAGTTTACTCTAATTGAAGAGTTTTTCCGAAATTATTTCCAATTCCCTTAAAAGGGTCGGAAAGGGACTCGGATATGAACTTTTAATCTGATGACAATGATAATGATTTTGCTTGTTACTTTTATCGAATTTTAAGATTTCGCAAGTGAATAGGTAAATCTTATTTGCTTACTGCCTGTTTTGATATATCGGCAATTGACAAAATAAGCTAGGTAAGTTTTTTTTCGAAAATTAACTGCTGTACTGTTTATTAGTTTTGTTATATTTATAATTATTTTGAATGACATTCAACACACGTTCACTTAAATGTGATTCCAATAAAACTCGGATTCTATTACAGAATCCAAATATTGAAAAAAGCAAAGTATTGAATGACTGATGAAATCTCTTTTCAGACGATTTTTATGTTTATTTTGTTATTCCGTGTGAAGAGTCGACTTCTATTTCAGTTAATCACATTAAGATTCGTGCTTTTCACCTAGATCATTTCACCTAGATCATTTTACCTAGAACCTACTTGCTTCAAGAAAACTGATATTCAATTTGACAAATGAATGAATTTTATTGTTTGAGAGAATTTACAAAATTATTTGGTTATTAATATAAAATCCAAAATTTTAACGAAAGTTATAGTATCTGAGCAATTGTTTGACATTTTCTAAATTCAGATTTCAATTACTTTGCGTTTATTTTTTCAACAAAACATTTCCCAAACCGTATCCCAAGCCATATGAGCTGACGGCAGGCACAGCATAACCACCATAATATCCACCCAAAAGGCCCCGTCCATATCCGAGCCCATAACCGACGTTTCCGATAATTCTTGTTCCCAAACCAAGACCAGTGCCGTAGTAGTTGCCAAGACCATTTCCAAGAAGACCGCGATTGTATCCGATGCCATATCCACCATATCCAAGGAGACCGCGATTGTACCCGAGGCCATATCCAGCATATCCGAGAGGGTTGGCATATCCCACGTTATAACCAAGACCTGCGCTGTAGACCTGAACAGCAGGAATGGCCCAAGATGCGGCCACCAGAGCCATGAACACAACAGTGGTCTTTTTAAACAAGAAATAGAATTTATACATGATCAAATTTTATTTTTATTTTCATGACTTACAAATAATTTCATCGTTGAGTTGGGATGAGTTTGTTTTAAAAACTTTTTTAACAAATCTTTTAAAGCTTTAGATTTGAGTGTCTTCTCAAAAAATTTTCGGTTCTTATATACTAAACGGTGGACCACACAGTCCTTGGCTCATGGATTGTCCCACTCGTGGGTGACCCCGCATTTTATTGCAAAGATTATCAGGATGGTTAAAAATAACTAATAACCTGTTATTTTTAATGTGTTTTATGAATTGAAATATTGACTTAAATATCATAAAATTCTTATTAAAAAAATTGATTAAAAAAGTGAAACCCTTTTTAAAATCAGCATTTTTTAGATAAAAAGATTTTTAATCAATTTTTAACGTTTTTTGAATATAAATTATTAATTGATTTTAAGGATGATCTTGAAATTAAATTAATTTACTTTACTCATTCACTTAAAAGCTATAAAATCTGTTATTAATTTAGTCAATAAATATATTAATAGTTTATTTATTTTGAATTTTTTCAATAGGAAACGAATAGATTATCCTTGAATAATTGAAATCTAGATAATTTTTAAGGTGTGCCTAAGTTTCAGTTTTCCCCGGGATATGGAAAAATATTTATGTAACTGTAGTTAAATTGAATCAGAATCATCTTCAATAAATATTCAGTTTTCAATTCTTTATATCAATTGTTTCACCTAGTTTATGATGAAATTAAATTTATTGCATTGTCAATTATTCTTGATCAATATTTGTTTAATTTGAATAGATCACCATGTCAAACTGAAATTTTAGGATCTATTTTATTATTAACTGAAACAAGCTTGATAAAAGTAATCTCTTCAAATTGACATTTGTGCAATCTTACCAAGCAATAAAAGATAACTGTCCTCTCAATTGGTATTGAATCTAATAGTAAGTGGATTTTTGTACTGAAAACAAGTTGTGATCGAAAGTTAACTCTTCGTAGAAATAAAACATTCGTTTGAATTGCAATTAAGTTCTCAAAAGTGAAGCAAAAAATAAGAATCAAAATTGAAATCAAAAAACAAATTGACAGCAGTTTTATGTAAACTCCAATTGAATACCAGTTTTTCGTATGAAATCAAAATTATTGGTTTTTCAGTTAAGGTTCTGTACGACAACTAAACTATAAATTTTAAATTATATACTATTTTTGAAGAACTATTTTTATCAAAAAACCAAATCAAAGGTTTTTACTCTTCATTTCATTTGAAGAGAGCCTTTCCTTTCATCGAAGGATAAGAAGAAGAAAAGTTTGATTTAATAAATCTTTATATAATTTATTGTTAAGATATAAATATATATTTATTTGCGATTATTTATTATAACAGAGATGTAGTCATATATCATATATTTATAAATAATTTTTTCTATTCAGTGGTCTGTAAGGGACAGACACTTTGCAAACGCTAGCAAATCATTAGTTGAGTCCGAAAGGCATACCATTGATGCCAATGAAAAGACTTTCGGTGTCAATGAATTTATTGGTCACGAGTCACGACCGACGACTCAACAGAACTACTGACAGCTCTGGTATATAATCACGACATCGCTATTCATAGGAAACATGTGTTTGAATACTAGGAATCCGGTATTCAATTGAATTCATAAAATATTTGATTTCTATTACTATTATTATAACTGAAAGTGCTATCAATCAAAAAGAAATATATATTTCTTCGTCAAAGATGATCGATCTAGATAACAATATTGATCCTGATATAGCTTGACAGTTCATATTTATTTGGTTCAACTGAAATGCCATCAGCTATAGAAAATTCCTCTAGATATCCTTGCTCAAATTCGATTAAAATTCATTTATTAATTTGAAACTTAAATATTATTCGAATAATAATCTTGGTTACATAAAAATTATGACAAGGAAAAAGGTTTTCAGAAAATCTCTTTGAAATCAAAGTCAAAGTTATCGGATATTTCGTAAACAAAAATGTTTTTAATCCATTGTATGAGAAATGTTTGGCACAAATCAAAGAAAACCCTGACTTTGATTATCAATTATGAACTCAATTACATTAAAATTTAGAAATACTATAATTTTTTTCGTTTCAAACATCAATTGAATAGCGATTTGCGTGACTTCTGTCACAAATAATATCTTAAACCAAAGTTTGTGACGAAAAGTGATCTTATTTTTTGTTCCCTAATCCCAAGGATTAACTTGAATAACCAAGATGTAGCTTTGAAATACATTAAAAACTAATTGTAATATTATCACAAATTTCCAGTGGAATTATCTTGTTTAATTTTCACTCTTGGTTTCATAATAAGAAGTTTTTATCAGCTAGATATTTTCTTGATAAACATAATTATATATTCTTGGTTATTCCACTTTTCGATTAACCTTCACTTTATTATTAAATGAATTATTAATTATTTATTAATATCTTATTATTACTAAGAATTAGCTTAAATTCCGAAGGATTTTACCGAAACTATTGCTTATATTATATCAAATAATTTTAGTTTTCTGACAATTGATGTGATTCTCAGGAAAAGTAAATAACTTTTTTTCAATCATATAAAAGGGTTTAACAACTTTTCAATAAACAGTTTATAACTTTAAAAAAGATTTCGAGTTTTTCCAAAAACAAAAACCGGTTATAAAATTGAAAAAAAACTTCTTTTTATTTTAATTTTGAACTAAATTCGAGTTTTTATTATAAAACTTTTGATTTTGTTTCGCAATTTTGTTTGTGTTTTCGTATATGACTTTGAAATTGAGTCGAAGAGAGAGAAAGACAGGGAATAAGACTTTTGTTGAGAGAAAAGTGTCTTTCGATCATAACTTTGAGTGTCACTAATTTTGAGTCAAAAACTAATTATCTTTTTTTTTATTAAATAGTTTATTAATTTTTAAGTAATTTGGGTTCAAATATGTATTTCAACTATAAATACATTATTTGTGCCCTTCTTTTGGCGGTGACTATCGACTCGTCGTCGCAATACTGTTCAAAGTTTGGACGACATCTTCTCCAACACCAGTGCGTTCTGACCCCAGAATCGTCTGAAGGCCCCTATTATTTGCCAAACGAACTCATCAGAAGTGATATACGAGAGGACAGGGAGGGACTGCCATTCAAACTAAGGATGACATTCACTGACGTCAATACCTGTGAGCCTTTGAGTAACGTTTCGGTAGACATATGGCAGTGCGACGCGAGTGGCGATTACTCCGGTTATATCAGAGCCGTTCCCACTTCAGCACAACATACGGAACCCACCGATGATAAAACGTTCCTCAGAGGTATTCAAATGACAGATAAAGATGGAAAAGTGGAGTTCATGACAATTTTCCCTGGTAAATTTTATTTTATTAATTTCATCTAGTTTTAATTTGAGTTTGACCTTGTTCAACTTTCTAAAGGCTGGTATAGTCCCAGAACTACTCACATTCACATATCAAGTCATTTGGGAGGAAAGACTATACATACGGGACAGTTGTACTTCTCAGACAAATTGGTCCGAAGAATCGCCCGATACTACCCCTACAACAACACAAAGACCAGACGCCAGACCAACGAAGAGGACTGGCTCTTTAAGCGCTACGATGGCCCCCAATCTCTTGTCAATAATATTAAGGCGATGAGAGGTAAACGTCTGTCCAATGGATTAGTCGGTGAAATCATTATCGGATTGGATCCAAATGAAGAGTCAAAGTTAGCTTTACATGGAAGGGGTTAAGAGAGGAAAGCCATAAATCGTTTAACTTTTAATGATTGTAGTGATGAATGAAATTTCAATAAAGTTTTGATTTATATGTTTTGAATTACCTTTTCTTTCATCAAATTTTTGAGTTATTGAGTGGATTAAGAATTTTTATTGATCAAGATTAGAATTTGATCATGAGCTTAGCATAATTGACCAGGTTTACAATCACTTAACAGTTAAAAGACAGATTCAATTTTGATAATTATGTTCATAAACTGTCGTTTTTATACTGAGAATCAGTTAAATCAAAATCATTTTTGAAATACTAATGAAATAAATCCTTGAATTTTATCTCTTTTTTTCAAATTTGAAATATGAATGTAATTATTAGACAAGACATACAGTGAATCACTTTAAATAACACAAGTCTAACGTCTGATACAAAATAAGGAAAGACAACAAATGCCTTAAAATTGAAGAAATCATTGCAAAACTACCGGCAATTCTCATCGATAAGTTTCGAACCCAACTTTTGTTTCAACATTTTTTTGTCATCTTTTACTCCGGTTTAAAATAAACCCATTCCTTGTTTTTGTTGACAAATGAATCAATTTATTTTATTGCTTGAAAAGAATTTACACAATAATGAGTTCTTTAGTTTGAAAACAAATAAAAATTAAATTTTTTGTAATAAAAAAATATTGAATTTGAGAAAATGTTAAACACTTTCTTAATTCAATGTTTGAGTTTTTGACAAAATTTAGACTTATTTCTTGTAATAGCCATATGAGCCGAGACCATAGCCAAGACCGGTACCATAACCATAGCCTCCGAGACCTCCGAGACCATAGCTACCAACACCATAACCGCCATAACCAGCATATCCGGTATAGGCAGGGTAGGCACCATAACCGCCGGTATAGGCAGATCTATAACCGCCAAGACCACCATAGCTTCCAAGACCATAGCCAAGACCTCGTCCATAGCCATAGCCCCCAAGACCACCATAATAGCTTCCAAGACCTCGTCCATAGCCATAGCCTCCGAGACCTCCGAGACCATAGCTACCAACACCATAGCCAAGACCGGCGCCATAATAGCTACCCAGACCTCGTCCATAGCCATATCCTCCATATCCACCATAGCCTCCGAGTCCATACCCATAAGAGGAAATACCATAGGTGGCACTGACGGCGGCCAACAGAGCGAAGAATACAATTGCGGTCTAAAAGTCGGATAAAATTAAATTTAGTTTTTATTTTATTAAACAAATAATTGATGTGAAACTCACTTTCATTTTTGAGTTGAAATTGAGTCTAAAGTTAAAACTTTAAGTGAAATTTGAGTTGAATTGCGATTTCAAGTAAATCCTCCAGAATCTGGTCAAGTCTTATATACTAAAATTCGAGGCCCATTCCGTCCTTGAGTCGAAAAGGGTTGTCCCCACTTTGATAGAGCATCTGAAGATCCGTTTGAAGATTTTATTATACACTTAAATAATTGCGGAGACCTTTCGTGTGTTTTATGAATTTTAATCACTTCTTATATTCTGTTATATATTTCGAAAGTAATCCAAAAAAAAATTTTCATTTCATTAGAAAAAATAAATTAAAGATTAATCGAAATATTAATCAATTCCTGACGTTATGTGAATTTTTAATTAAGAATTTAGTCGTTTCCAAAAATGATCTTGAAATTAGATTAATTGCTCAGATTCTGGAATCGGTTCAGAATTGCTTTTGAAAAAAATGTCATCAAAATGTCGTTTAAACAATCCGTTAATTAAATTGTTTTATTTTCTGATTGTTTTTTTTAAACCCATAATCTTGTAATCAGTTTATAGGAAATCCATTTAAATTTTCATCTGATTTACGAGTTTTGCATAAATTTTTGTTTTATTTCTTCAAATTTCGTTTGAATTGAATTTTATTTCAAAAGAGGAAATTGTTTTCAGAATTAAAGGATTGATTTATCTGTTAAATAAAAGATCGATTCAAATAAATCATATAAATGTCATTTGAATGTCGCTATCATTCAAAATGTTTGGATGAGATTCAGAAAAATTATTGCCTAAAATATTGTTGAAAATGACTTCTTTGGAGACCAAGGTTCTGAAGAAAGGATTAGTGGACCACTAATGACAAAAATATAGATTTGGGTTCGGCTTAATCTTGACAAAATCTAAGATTCATTACTCATTAATTATCTGAAAGAAAAAAGCTTTTAAAAAATGACATTCAGTAGTATTGCTCTAAAGGCCTTGAAATTTAAGACACGAAAATGTTTTTCTATTTTATATTTTTTCAAATCAAAGGGTGTATTACTGTCACTGAGAGCTCATCATTTAATTAATTTACTTGAGCTCAGGCATGAACATTGAAAGTAGTTTTCTGTAGCAGTTTCAAACACGTCATTGTTATCTAATCTTGGTCTTTAGATCTGTAGCTCCTTTTAAAAAAATTTTTTTGCTCCAATGCTATTTGTGTGTCAGTCGGTTGGGAATGACTTTCAATTTCTTTTATGGTCTTATATTAAACTTTAGTCCAAAACTCTTTTGAAAAAATGCACAGAATTTCCAAATATTTTGATTTATTTTATTACTTTTTTAGGGTTTTTTGGTATTTTTTGTGAAGTCTCATTTAGACACTATTTTGAATTCTGGTCACGAAATCTACTTGGTGATTTATTAATAATATAAACCTTTATAACTAACCTAGCTGATACTCTCTGTTGATGTTTGAGATAACATTCAAAATCATTGGAAAACACTAAATATTTTTACAATATTTATAAAACAAATGAATATTGAGTTTTGAAACTCTCATTGATTTTCATTTTGAAATTATCTGTTATTTTATGGAAGAATTCAATGAAAATGTTTTTAGAGTTTTACCTAATTTTTCATTTGATTTGTTTTCCGACCCTTTCTTTGGCTTTGAATTCAAAAAACGCACAGAATTTCACTTCTCGTGAACTGGTAAACGCCTGCACCGGACACAATGGTTGCGGATGTTATAAAACCTGGTGTTGGTCTTACTGTGCAATCGGATGGTGTTATCTGACCCGTGGCTCTCATGCAGACCATCGATGGACTCAATGCGCGAATCACACCGATTGTGATCAAGACTGGAGTTGTGCCGGTCTGTGCAGTATTGGCTTAATTACGAATTGAGAATTTATAGAAAATTTTACCTAGATCATTTCAGGCATTTAAACTTATAGAATTTTAAATCTAAAATTTAATCAAGATTATTATTTACGATAAGCAATTAAAATTATCCTATTTAATATTAGAGATGGCATTATAATCTAGATTAATTTGAAAATTGTTTTATAGATCAAATGAAAATTGTTAGAACAATCATATTTAGGGTGTTTTTTAGCTGAATAAACATTTTTGCATGATAACTTATCATCTTTCATTAGAGATAATGAAAATGGTTTAAAACTCTAACACATTTGAATTTATCGGTGAATTTAATCATTTTATTAATACACACCTTATCTCACTAGAGTTGAGTTGCTAGGCACTTCTTGTTTATTCTCTTTCATTTTGTTCTTGAACAATTTTGATAGAAAGTATCAAAATATGTCTGGACTCGACATAAACCAATTCATTGATTTGAACGATTCGCTGGCGATTCACCTGAAGTGCGGTATTTGTACCGATATTTTCAATAAACCGGTAGAGACTCAGTGCAGACATACCTTCTGTAAGGAATGTATTAAGCAATGGTTCGGAACCAATCAGCAGAAGGAGTGTCCAATTTGTAGACAAAAGTTAATTAATTCAAACTTTCAAACGAATCGATTAATTAATGAAATAATAAACGATTTGAAAGTCAAATGTGAGTCAAAAGACTGCAATACTATTGTTTCGTTCGGATCTCTGACCAAACATTTGGCCGAATGTCAGTTCAAGACGTGTCCGAAGTGTGGATTTTTAATGGGAAACATCTATCAACACAATTGCCTGGAGTTAACTAGGTCAAAACTAACTCAATGTGAGGAAAGGGTCACTCAATTGCAAGAGGAGTTGAAGAACATCAAGATTCAAAATGAAGAATACAAGTTGGAAACGACCAAGCTAATTCTTAAAATTAACTCTCTTGAAAATGAGAATGGTCAGTTGCGAGTTCCATTGAATCAGATGGTAGGGAAAAGGTCATTTTATGTCTATAAAGAAGTCAACCCTAAAAATAATAAATGTTTTGAAGTATTGGATACAAATAATTTCAAATTCACCAGGGTAAATAATTTGTTCGTCAAAATTGAATTGAACAAGATCACTCCTATTTCAAGTGGTGAAACAACAACGGAATTCACATATTGTTTGAAAAATACCCATTCGTTCAAATTTTTGCGAGATGCTCTCATGAAAAAGATGAATAGCAAAGAAAAGTATGAACTAAGGACTGAGAATGGTCATTTGATCCAGGACTTTGAGACACCATTGTCTCTGAAGATGTCCGAAAACGTCAAAATACAATTCTTCACTCCAATTGTTCCAATTGCTTTTCCTCCAATTGGTGCCAGTCCTTTGGGTGTTCTGGTAAATGCTCTTAACGTAGTAGGCCCTAGTCCTTTTTATCAATAGTTTATTTGTATTCTCAATGGTATTTGGATTCTTAATTTCAAATAAAAATTTAAGCTATTAATCTTGGTCATTTCCTTGCGCATAAGGTTGCTCGTTTTATCCTTTGCCTAGCTGCAAATTATTTAAAATAAATTAAAAAGAGAGTTACTTCAATCCTAAAATTGGCTTGATCGTGCGTAAATGAGACAGGAAATTTGTTCAAAAATATTTATACAAAAATAGTCAAAACCTATCCATTTATTATTTGATCTAATGCCAGAATGAATGGTAAATTGAATTATTATATAAAAGGTTTTGTTTGTAAAGTATAGAGAATTTCCTAGAAATTGATGATTACAACAGAATTTAAAACACCTGTTATTCGAACTATTTCTTCAGCTTTTCATTTGAAATGCTTTTTGATTCAAATCTGATTTGGTTTTGAAAAGCAATGGATTTTCTAATAAAAAATATAATATCGACTTTAATTTCAATCTTGGTCTTTGCAAATGGGTACGTATCAAATCAACCATAACTCATGCAAATATAAAAAATCATCGCTTCACCTTGCTTAAACTGTACTTGAATGATAACTTGCTTAAATTTAATCAACACGTTAGTGTTCTTGGTGATTTGAGTGCAGAAGTACCTGGCGCTGAATTAAATGAGAGGCGATACAGTTTTGACATACTATTCAAGTGTAGAAGAGTTGGCCGATCTTGTAATGAGACAGAAGAGTGCTGTAACTTTCAATACGGAGTCCTCTGTCTGTATGACATCGAAAACGCGTCCAAAGGAAGGACTTGTACTCTATTTTAGTGATAATTATTTTTTTAAATTAAAGTATTTTCTGTGAAAAACAAACTCATTTGAAATGCCATTGAATTTAATTATGAATAAATCAAAACATATTTTTCATAAATATTTGATACTTTACTGACAGCCGAATATGTTTTTAAAACGAGGAATTTGTTTTGGAAAATGAGCAAGCTATTAATTTAGCTATTAATGCTCTGTACTCAAGTTGTGCATTGTTTGACCTTGATTGTGGATTAATTAAATAGAAATCTTTTATATTTGTTTGTCAAAAATTAATGATAAACTTAAACTTGATAAGTCTTTGATAGGTCTTTCATAGTCTTATCAAATTCTTGGGAATTATTCCGATAATTGAGTCCCACCTCAGAGTCTGCCCTCAACTTTGAAACACTGTTTTTTATTTATTTGATAATCTATTTTGTATTTCATTTTATTTCTTTAAAATTACCCCTCCACTATTCATTATGATTGTCATGCTCAATTTGATTAGCAAACATAAGAGTTTTATTCTTATTTTATTTGTTCACCTTGCTTGTATTTTCAAATTGAATGATAGATTTTTGTCGATATTCAGAATACAACGTTATTTATGTTAGGATTTTATTGTGTCGTTAAATGTAACGCATGCGCAGAGAAAGAGTGAGTTGTTTCTGGATCTCCAGCTCTTAATTAATTTGTGAAATAATAACAAAATATTTGTATTTTTTTTTATTTTAATGTAATTTAAATTAATTTTAAAATAAATTAATTTGATTTAAAACAAATCGATTAATAAAGACAGAGATGTCGGTCCACTACAAGTTCAAGAGCTCTCCGGAGAGGTATACCGTTATCTTCGATGGTCTGCACATATCTGTGGCGGACCTGAAGAAGGAGATTATGAAACAGAGAAAAATCGGCAAAAGCTCTGATCTCGACCTCCAGATCATTAACTCACAAACAAAAGAGGGTTTCAATTCATTTTTTTAATACATTTTATCTTTTTATTAACAAATTTTTTTACTCAAAACATTTTTAAACCAATTTTTATCCATTTTATTCCAGTCTATACCTCAGACAATGAGTTAATACCCAAGAACACCTCCGTAGAAGTGGCCAGAGTTCCCGTCGCCGGTGTCCGTAAGAATCGGTAAGAGTATTGACTCTAATTTGTGGTCAAAATCTGTTTTAATTGAATATTTTTGTGACGTTTAGGGAACGGATCGATACGAACGCAATCAAAGGGGTATTCAATCGATTTGTCGACAATTTTATTCATTTTTTATCTAATTTTTGGTTTATTTTTGAAAATTTTTTGCTAATTATAGGCCAATAGTCCGTCTCATATAGAAGTCGAGAAAATAACAAAAGTATGTCTAATGTCGTAATGTCTGTCAAATGCGGTCTTTGACCCAATTTTTGACTTCAGTTAACAATTTTTATAACAATTTTTTGTTTTTGTTTTCTCTAAAAACCGTTTCAGTCGTCAAATATATCGACTTCTTATGCGACAGAAGAGGAGAAAATCAAAGCAATGATGACTCAATCCACTCAAGACTACGACACCTCAAAGTATGCTAAGAATAGGGGACCGATAGGACCACTGCCTCCAAACTATACCTGTTATAGGTGTGGAAATCCCGGCCATTATATAAAACAGTGTCCGACTAATAATGTAATGATTTATTTTTAACACTTTTCGTGTGTTTTAACTAAAATTGTGTTCAATTTTTAGACTGACGTTAAGAGGAGTACTGGTATTCCCCGTAGTTTTATGATACCCGCAAACGCTGACCAAAAGGGCGCTCTATTGACAGCCAGTGGCGAATATGCCGTTCCTATTATAGATCAGTAAGTTTTTGATTGAGTTTTGATGTGTTTATTGTTTTTATTAATTGTTTTATTGTTTTTCTTCACTGAAGTCAAGCGTATAAAGAGGTTAAGAAAGAGAAGCCTCCGTTTGTGCCGACCCTCGAGAGCGAGAAACAAGAAGTGATGACCGAAATACCGGACGATATAAAGTGTCTGCTGTGCGGAGACCTCCTTCAGGACGCGGTTCTTATCCCCTGCTGTGGAAACAGCTTTTGTGATGAATGTGTGAATATAACAATTGATAATCAAATGTCAAGTTTTTGTTCAATAAATTCTTTGATTTTAACTATAATTTTGATATCATATCATATAATAAACTTAAAGACCTTAAAGACCACCACTTTTTTACTTTCGAATAAAGTTTGGAACAGTTTTTGTCTAATTTTATGTATTTTTCCGAAAGATTTCTTAAAAATTGTGTACATTTTTAACTCAATTTTTGATATTTTATTCTCAATTATTGTTTAAAAATCAATTTTTATTTGAATTAATCGATGATTTCCTCCCAAAAGGTATCCGAAACAGACTTCTGGAGTCTGAGACACACGAATGTCCCGAATGTCATGAGACGGAACAGTCACCCGATTCGCTAATCCCTAACAGATTTCTTAGGAATTCTGTCTCTAAGTTCAGGAACGACACGGGCTATAGCGGGACGAAGACATGGTCTGAGCCCCTCAACAACGTTACCAAACCTATTGCCACCGAACAGACAAAACCAGAACCTCTGCCACTAAATGATGTCAAACTCAATGATGTCTCCAATAGTCCCAAACCTGTTGACAATGAGCTTAAGAGTCAGTCCCCAAAGGAAACAGCAGTTGAGTCCCCAATCATTGAAACCAATGGTCCCTCAGATGTGACTATGGATGAGGTCTTATTAGAGTCCACACAAAAAGATAAAAAGTCTGAAGAAAATGTTCTGAACGGACAGATATCTGGTCTCTCGGATGAGTTGTTGAGCTCTCAGTCTTCAAACGATACGAAAGAAGTGAACGAAACGTAAGAATTGTTTTGAGTTTTGTTTTGAATTTATTTTTAATGCGTTTTAACTTATTTTCAGTACAACTGAAGGACAGAACTCTACTATCGGTTCAGACAATCAAATAATTGGCGAACAGTTGGAGTCTTACGAATCGATAATCGATCCGAACTCAGTTACTATTGAAGGCAATCCTGTCATGTCTTTGGCTCAATATCCGACTCAACATATGATTCCGGGTTATCCGCGTCCGCCCCGAATGATGGCTAATATGGGACCGATTCGGACCATTCGCACAACTCTCGGACAACAGCCAAACCAAGCAATGATTGGTCGGCCACCGCCTGCAATGATGCCACACCCAAGAGGAGGGGTATATCCCAGAACTGGAATGCCTGCCGGCTATAGACAGATGACAGACCCGCGAGGCTTTCCAATGGGAATGCCTCACAATATGGCTCCGTATGGATACCCGCCTCAGATGAGACCCAATGCATATCACGATCCCTACGGCTATATGGGTCCGCGCTCTCACATGACTGCCGGTGCTATGCATCCGATGGCGATGTCAGGTATGGGAGAAGCGCCGCCTCCGGGTATGACTCCTATCCTCATTAGACAATAATTTTATTGATTATCCAATTCGTCTGTGTTTTAGGTTCGGCTCCCATTATGGCTGACCCTCACTATCAGTACACGAAACCCGAATACGACGACTACGAGGACCGCTTTAATCGGTTTACCCGACAATTAGAGTCCCGTTCGAGAGGACGTCCCAAACGAAACCGAAGTATTTCGCGAACTCGTAGTCGAACCCGTTCTCCAAATAACCGAATGAGTAGAAGCCGTTCCTCATCGACCTCTTCATCGACTTCTTCGTCGTCCTCTTCGAGTTCATTCAGTTTTAGTTCCAGAAGTCGTAGTTTTTCTCCGCGAAGGCGTTCCCGATCTCGAAGTCATTACCGGAACCGTCGGTCTCGCTCTCCGTCCCCTCGATATGGTCGGGGCTATGGCCGTGACTATAGGTACCGGCGCTCGCGTTCACCGGTTCGCGGTTCCGACTCTCGACGATATACGGATCGAAATCGTGATCGATATGAGAGGGAAAAGGATCCCAAATATAAAGACAATCGACACAACGATCGCAACGATTCCTCTCACCGTCCATCGCATCGATCGGACGATAAGAAGAAGGAATCTAAGCAAACGCACAGCAAAAACAGTTCCAAAGCTCAGGACAAGAGTCGAGACTCCGATAAGTCTAAGAAAAAGAAGAGTCGCTCCAAAACTCCGACCAAAGACGAGAACAACGATAACAAGAGCTCAGAAATTGAGGTCAAAACAGAAACGATTGAAAACAAAAATGAAGTCAAACCCGAAAACGATTCCAATAAAACTCAGGACAATAACAAATCTTCAGATAAGTCTAAGCGGAGAAGAAGTCGGTCCTCGACTCCTACTAAAGACGAAGTGAATGACAAAAGTTCTGAAGAAGTGCTCAAAACTGAATCCAATGAAAACAAAGACAAAACTGAAGTAAAAGTTGAAAACGAGTCCAAAAGCGACGATAAAAACCGATCGTCTGATAAGTCGAAGCGAAAGAAGACTCGAACCAAATCTCCACAAAAAGAGAACTCTAGTGATAAGAATAGTGAGGCTGTGCTCAAGACTGTGACAAAGACTGTGACTAATGAATCAAAAGATAAAAGTGATGTCAAAGTCGAGAACGAGTCCAACAAATCCGATAAAAAATCTTCAGATAAGTCGAGATCTAAAAGAAATCGATCGAAATCTCCACCAAAAGAAGAGTCGAATAATAAGAGTAATGAAGTTGTGGTCAAATCGGAGCCAAAAGAGGAGAAAAGGGATAAATCTGATCACAAGTCTGAGAAGGAGTCAAAGAAATCGAAGTCAAACGACAATAAGAGTGAATCCAAAGACAAGAATAAAGAAAAATCAGAAAAAGAGAAGTCCGACGACAATCCGGACCGGAGTAGTGGTAAAGACAAGAAGAAAAGTAAAGACAAGTCTAAGAAACACCACAAACATCACCACAAACACCATCACCACAAACATAGGAAGAGCTCCGACGACAAAGAGGTTAAGGACTCAAAAGAATCGAAGGATAAAAAGGATGACTCGAAGAGTAGTTCCTCTAAGCGTTCGTCGAAGAAGTCTTCGTCTTCTTCTGCATTGAAGTCTGTTGTCAGCTGAGGGATGGGTATAAACCTGTGCGACGGACAGGCAATCAGACGTGTGCTCCGAAAAGACTACGATATCGTCGGAAAAGATTAGAAAATAATTATTTGTTTTGAGTTTTTCTCAAAAAACAAAATCAATTTATTTAATGAATAATTCAATGAATTTCGTAAATGTTTTTAATTCATTAAAAAACGTTTTATATGAACGAAATTTAAGGCCTAAAGTAGTGACTCTTTCGTCACTTAATATTCATTTAAAACCTTTTGTTTTGGTTTTGGTTTTGGTTTTTGTTTTTGTTTTTGTTTTCATTCATTTTGTTCTTCATTTTTAAATATCTTCTCAAATATCGTTGACTTACTCCAGAAGAATGGCTGACGACAGGTCTTCGTATGACATAAGGGTTTGCGACGACTTGTCTGAAGTCGTTCTGCAGTTTCTTCCACTTAAATACAAATCAAGACTCGAATGCGTGTCGAAGCAGTTCCAGAGGACTGTCTTTAAAAAACATAATCAACTGTTGGACGGACTCTTCCATAACAAGGAATGCCATGATTTCCATAAATTGGAAGCACTTCTCAAAAATATGAAAAACATCACTCATTTGGGTCCCGACGTCTTCGAACATCCCCTCGAAGACCAAGAAATCAATTTAATTGTCAGACATTGTCCTCATCTCAAGAGAATTGAATGCGATTTGAATTTCAGTTCGGAATCCGTTCGGAGATATTTCGGGACTTTTTTGGGCCCGACTTTAGTCAGTCTTAAGCCGAAAGTGAGTGACATTCCAATGATTGTCGAATACTTTTCAAACCTCAAAGAACTTCAATTCGTGTCCTCAACGGACTCACCACAAGATTTCTGTCACTTCTCTGGACTTCAGTTCAAGAAATTGGAAAAGTTTTCAATGAATTCAAACCACTTTTCGTCTGAAAGTGCGGAACACTTAAAAAATTTGCGACAATTCATTGCAAACAACAAATCGATAAATAATTTGTCTCTTGTTTTCGGGTTTCCCTTAAAAGCCCAGAATTACAAACTGTTATTCAATGAGATATATGTTCTTAATAACCTTGTTCATCTCAATATCGACACAAGAGTCGAGATCACCAGCGCTTCTCTCGGAATGGCCTTCAATCAAATGCCTGCCATTTGTTCGAAACTAAAGTCTTTGACAATAAGTGATATATTGATTGGCGAACAGACTTCTGATGAAAGACTTATCGAAGAGTTGAAGAAATTAAAGCGATTGAAACGATTAGATCTGACTATGAGTATGACCTCTGACCCAAACCTCACCTCAATTGAGGAGCACTTCAACGAGTGTTTCAAACATTTGGAAGGACTGACTCATCTCAGACTCAAATTTCCAGATTCTCATGAAATACAGGACACACTCATCAAAGACTTAGACATTTACTGTCCGTTACTCAAGAGTCTAGCCATTGGTTACAGGTTTATGAGTACTGAACAAACAGTTCATACTTTAAGACGTATTCAAAACCTGGAATCACTTGATCTACAAAACGCTGGACTCAAGAATATCGACGAATTGCTGAATGACTGCCAAAACATTAAAAACAAAAGTATTTCTCACGTCATTGAACCGCACGAGGACTGGGATCAGACGGACTACGGGTCAGATATTATTGAGCCGTCAAATGATAGGATGTGTGACTTTCACTTAAACTTCGATTTGTTTAATAACTTATTCTAAACTTATTTTGTATCAAATATTTTGTATTTATTTTTTTTTCATTTCATTTCTTATATTCATTTGTTTTAAAAGTTATATAATTTCTTTGTTTTCGTTCTTTTCGACCAATTTATGGCATTTTTTTTCTTAACTTTTGTTTTGATGTTTGACTCAATTATTTTGATTACAACTTCTGTTTAATTACTTATTTAATTGATTTTTGTGTATATTTTGAGCAATAAATGTGTTTACGTTCTGTTGAATTGAATTTATGCTTAATATGGTTTACAAATATCCAGCAATTTTGTCACTATTATGTAAATCATATCATTTTTCAAATAAATTAAAATTATTTTATTGAAAAACTTTTACAATTCAATGGAAAACATTTTATATGAATGAGTTGTAAGCAAGTGATGAGTCTTTCGTCAGTTTAAATCATTTTTGATTCAAAGGCTTTGAATCAAAGCTTTCATTCAATTCATTTGATTTTCATTTTGATGTTTGAAATGTCTTTGTCTTAAAACAAAGGAATGGATGACAACGACAACAGATCTTCGTTTAGTCACAGAGTTTGTGACGATTTGTCTGAAGTTATTCTTCAGTTTCTGCCATTAAGAGACAAATTAAGACAGGAATGTGTCTCAAAGCAGTTCCAGAGGACGATCTTTCAGAGACAGTATGCAATCGACCATATATTGGACTCTCGCGACTCTTTGAACCCCAAAACTCTTCTCAAATATTATAGGAATGGATCGAAATGTTTGGACAAATTGGAAGCACTCCTCAAAAAGATACCAAAAGTGAAGACTTTAGGTTCAAACTTCTCTCGACATCCCCTCGAAGGCGAAGAAATCAAATTAATTGTCAAATATTGTTATAATTTGAAGAAAATTAATTGTGATCTCAATTTTAAATCAGAAAAAGTGCGAAAATATTTCGGGGTTTTCTTCGGCGACACTTTAGTCACACTTAAGCCGAAAGTCGGTGACATTTATATGATTAACGATTGGTTTTTAAACCTCAAAGAACTGCTATTCAAGTCCTCAACTAAAGAATCACAAGATTTATATCGCTTCTCATGGCTTGGGTTCAATAAATTGGAAAAGTTTTCAATGGATTCCGAAGACTTTTTGTCTGACTTCGCGGATCAAATGGAAAGTTTTCGACATTTCATTGGAAACAACAAATCTATAAAACACTTGACTTTAAAACTGTCAAAAACACAGAATTACGAAATGATATTCAATGAAATATATCGTTTGAAACATCTTTTTCATCTCCACATTCATATTAAGGACAAAAGCAATGCTCTATTCTCTAATGACTTCAACCAATTGGCAACAAATTGTCCTCAACTCAAGTGCTTATCAATTAATGCAGTACTGGTCGGCGAACAGACATCTGACAGAAGACTTCAACTTTTCAAAGAGTTGAAGGAATTAAAGCAATTGAAACGATTAGATCTCACTATATATCCGATTACTGATCCAAACCTGAACTCAATTGAGGAGCACTTCAACAGTTGTTTCAAACATTTTTCAGGACTGACTCATCTCAGACTTAGTTTTAATTTGAATCACGAAATCGAAGACATTCTTCTCAAAGATATCGATATTTATTGTCCTTTACTCCAGAGTTTAACAATCGGTGGACCCTTTATGACAACCGAACGAACAGTTGATTCCATAAAACGTCTTAAGAATCTGAGGTCTCTTTCTCTTGAAAACGCGGGCATCGAAAACATGCGACAAATGCTAACAAATGTTAATAAACTGCAAAACATTATTATTAAAGAACTGATTAACTGATTGTCATTTTAGTCTTTCAACTCTTTGTATTGATATGTCGGTCAATATCTTAATTACTTTATTCATACAAATTATTAAAACTTATATAATATTTTGTTTGTCTACAAATTGGTTGTGTTTTTCAACGACAGATTCCTATCACATCTTATCGTTGTTTTAACTTTTATTTAACTTTTAGTTCGTTTTAATCAAAAGTTTTGTTTAATTAATTGATTTTTGTGTATATTTTGTTAAAATAAAAAGTATTGACGATCTGTTAAATTGAATTAAATTATTGGATATAATTATGGGTTGAAATTATCCTAGGACTCTAGGAGTTCGAAAAATTGGACTAGAAAAATTAAAATAAAACATCACATGAAACAGATATTACAATTATATCAATTTAATGAGAATTACCATTTCATTTGCTATTTATAGAATATGTTTGTTTAAAATATTTTAATTTCTATTGAATTCAAAGGCAAAACAAATATCAATGAAAAGGTTTAAATTGTTTACTCCAACAGAATATAGCAAATCCTTTGAGTAAATAAGATTTTAAGCCTAAAATTGAGGTCATTTCAGTTCAATTGATGTTTGCCAGTAATGGTCAGTTGATGTTTGAAATGTCTTTGTCTTAAAACAGAGGAATGGATGACAACGACAACAGATCTTCGTTTAGTCACAGAGTTTGTGACGATTTGTCTGAAGTTATTCTTCAGTTTCTGCCATTAAGAGACAAATTAAGACAGGAATGTGTCTCAAAGCAGTTCCAGAGGACTATTTATCGAAGACATAATAAATTGGAAAATATATTAAATGTCCTCCACTTTAATAATGATTCAAAATATTTGAATAAATTGGAAGCACTTCTCAAAAAGATTTCAAACTTCACTACTTTAGGTCTATGCTATAGACACCTCGAAGACGAAGAGATCAGATTAATTGCTAAATATTGCCGTAATTTGAAGAAAATTAATTTCGATTTGAATTTTAAATGGGAAACAATGCGACAGTACTTCGGATATGTCTTCGGCCAGAGTTTAGTCTCATTTAAAGCAAAAGTCAGAGACGTTTATATGATTAACGATTGGTTTCTAAACCTCAAAGAACTGCTATTCGTGTCCTCAACCGAAGAACCACAAGACTTATGTCACTTCTCTGGACTTTTGTTCAACAAATTGGAAAAGTTTTCAATTTATTCCGAAGACTTTTCGTCTGAGATTAGGGAACAAATGAAAAGTTTTCGTCAATTTATTAAAAACAACAAATCTATAAAACATTTGACTCTAAATCTGTCGGAACCACAGAATCACGAAATGTTATTCAATGAAATATATGGTTTGAAAGACCTTGTTCATCTCCACGTTGTTTTGAGAAGGGGCATAAGCAGTGCGTTCCTCTCCGAAGCCTTCACCCAATTGTTAATAAATTGTCCTAAACTCAAGTCCTTAACAATTAATCCAATATTAATCGGTGACCAGAGATCTGATGAAAGATTTGTCAAAGAGTTGAAGAAATTAAATCAATTGAAACGATTGGATCTTAAACTGATTAAATCCTCTAAAGACGACTTCAACGAACTGATCTCATTTGAGGAGCTCTTCAACCAATGTTTCAGACATTTTTCAGGACTGACTCATTTGGATCTCGAATTTGATTTCGTTTCCGAAACCAAAGAAATTCTTCTAAAAGGTATCGATATTTATTGTCCACAACTCCAGAGTTTGTCTATTCGTCCATATCTTAAGACAACTGAATGCACAGTCGATACCATAAAAGGTCTTAAAAATCTAAAATCTCTTATTCTGTACAACTCTGGCATCAAAAACCTCCGACAAATGCTAAAAAATGTTAATAAACTGCAAAACATTTGTATCAACGAATGCCGCCGAAAATAGAGAGGAATAAAGAGACGACTTCTCTACTAATTAATTGACAAATGTGTCAAAAAAATTGTAAGCTCTTCCCTTACGTATATTTAAACCAGTTTCATTTTCAAAATTGTTCATATATCCTGGTCAATAATGTACTGTTAATTAAGTTCTACAAAAGAATGGCGTTTATATAAATTCTGGGTTAACTCATTCCTATCACTTCTTATCGATGTTTTAACTTTTGTTTAACTTTTAGTTCGTTTTAATCAAAAGTTTTGTCTAATAATTGATTTTTTATTTGTTTTGTGAAAACATATTGAAGTTCTGTTGAATTGAATTTATACTGAATATGGTTTGCATTTAGCCCTAGCAATGTAGTCCTATCCCTATCCTTGATCTTTTCAATTTTCATTCCAAATAACATTTTTATTCAAAAATAAAATAATTAAAATAAAATTGTTTTACAATTTATTATTAGAAAACGTTTTAAATGAATGGGTTTTAGACATGTGTTGACTCTTTCGTCACTTTAAGTCACATTTTATTCAAATCTTTGCTTTCATTGAATTGTCTTTCATTTTGATGTTTGAAATGTCTTTATCTTAAAACAGAGGAATGGATGACAACGACAACAGATCTTCGTTTAGTCACAGAGTTTGTGACGATTTGTCTGAAGTTATTCTTCAGTTTCTGCCATTAAGAGACAAATTAAGACAGGAATGTGTCTCAAAGCAGTTCCAGAGGACTATCTTTCAGAGACAATATGAAGTGAACGATTGGCTCTCATTTCGTAATCATATGGTCTCTAAGAATAGAGTCTAAAGTTCTTCACAGATATGTCGACAAATTGGAAGCACTTCTCAAAAAGATACCAAACGTCACGACTTTAGTTTCAGACAACTCTTCAGACTCTTGTGATTCAGAGGAAGAAATCCAATCATTAATTTGCGTTCATTTTCCTAATATTAAGCAAATTGTTTCCGTTTTGAATCCAAAACAATGCGACAGTTCTTAAGGTATGTCTTCGACCGGAATCGCCGAAAGGTGTTCGTCGAATATCCCCTCGAAGACAAAGAAATCAATTTAATTGTCAGACATTGTCCTCATCTCAAGAAAATTGATTGCGATTTGAATTTAAGTTCGGAATACGTCCGAAGATATTTCGGGACATTTTTGGTTTGACTTTAGTCACACTTAAGCCCAAAGTGAGTGACATTTATATGATTATCGATAGGTTTTTAAACCTCAAAGAACTGCTATTCGAGTCTTCAACTAAAGAACCACAAGATTTCTGTCACTTCTCTGGACTTAAGTTCAATAAATTGGAAAAGTTTTCGATTAAATCAAATGACTTTTCAACTGAAAGTAAGGAACAAATGAATTATTTGCGACAATTCATTGAAAACAACAAATCTATAAAACACTTGACTTTAAATCTGTCGGAACCACAGAATCACGAAATGTTATTCAATGAAATATATGGTTTGAAAGACCTTGTTCATCTCCATATGGCAATGGACATAAGCAGTGCCTTCCTCTCAAATGCCTTAAACCAATTGTCAATGAATTGTCCTCAACTCAAGTCCTTATCAATTAATGTAATGTTCGACAAGACATCAAATGACAGATTTTTCGAAGACTTGAAGGAATTAAAGCAATTGAAACGATTGAATATCACTATATATCTGATTACTGCCCCAATCCTGAACTCAATTGAGAAGCACTTAAACGAGTGTTTCAAACATTTTTCAGGACTGACTCATCTCAGTCTCAGATTCAATGGTTTTTATGGCTGAATCAAAGCTATTATTCTCAATGATATCGATATTTATTGTCCTTTACTCCAGAGTTTGACAATCGGTGGACACTTTAGGACAACCGAACGAACAGTTGATACCATAAAACGTCTTAAGAATCTAAAATCTCTTCAACTGTTTAACGCTGGCATCGAAAACATCGAACAAATGCTAACAAATGTTAATAATTTGCAAAATATTATTATTATTGAATCGAAATCTCTCAGTACTATTCCAGTGTAGTTGTCCTTTTAATCTCATTTTAACCTTGCAAATATGTATCCATGGACAAAGTATATGATTGTCATTAATATACCTTAATTAAACTCTTAATAATACAAATAAATAAAACTTATATAGTATTTTGTTTTCAATAAATGTTTCGTTTATTGAGTCCTATGATAAAAGTTGTGTTTAATTAATTGGTTTTTTTGTTTATTTTAATTAATTAAAGTCATTTAATTTCTGTTGATTTTTTTTAATCGAATCATTAAATTCAATAAAAAGTTAAAAATCTTATCTAAAGAAGAGATTTAATTGAAGATAATGTTTGACTCAAATTAATTGTTTTGCATTTATTTTTTGCAACATTTATTTGATATGCAAGTAATTTGATCCTTGGCAAGGGATTACAAAAATAGCAGCCCTGTTATTACCAGTTCCTATTTTTCTTTAATCTTTGTCCATCATGTGATAACTTAAAAATCACTGATAAGTGGTCAACCATTTCATATAAAAGTTATGAATTTTATAAACACTTCTCATATTTGTTCCAAAGAGTAAAGAATTTTTGTGGTTTTCTTTTCTATTGTTTAGCGAAATGTCTCACAAAAGACTCAAAACTGAGAAAAGGAGGGATTCTTTTGACGAAAGGGTTTGCGACGATTTGTCTGAAGTAGTTCTTCAGTTCCTTCTATTTGAAGACAAGTTTCGCTTAGAATGTGTGTCCAAACAGTTCCAGAGGACTGTATTCGTAAAACAATATGAAATGAAATTCGACCGCATTTTCCATTTCTACCGGAGAAGAAATCTTCGACTTTATGAGCAAATCATCAAAAAAGTGCCAAACATTCGATTCATAAAAGATTTGTTCGGTTTTAAGCCGACGCCTCTCGACATCGAAAAACAAATGGAAGTCATTCTTAAATATTGTCATAATTTGGTCGAAATTTATTTGGATTTCAATCAAACTTCGGTTGAAATGAGGAAACAATTTGGAGATAAGTTTGGCTCAAAATGTGTTACTCTGACCGCAAAGGCGGATGACGTTGAGATGATTGAGAAGTGGTTCCCAAATATCGAAGAATTTCATTATCGGTGGTTTGAATGCAATGCAGAACTTGAGTCAAGTTTTTATAAATTGATTTCAATCCTTAAGTTCAAGAAAATCAAGAAATTGAGTCTTCCTTTTGGAGGGAATAAGACTTTTCTTGTCGGCAATCCTTTCCCCAAACAAATTGAAGTCTTCAGACAATTCACTGTAAACAACAAACGAGTCACTCATTTGTCTCTACTTTTGGGTGAATTCAATACATTTAAAGAGTTTGAAGACATTTTTGAAAGTATTTGGCGATTAAATAATTTGATTCATTTGGAGATCAAAAGGTCTCCGATTAAGTTATCCGATGAATGGCTCGCAAATGGACTCAAAATATTGAAACGAAATGGTCTCGAACTCAAGTCTTTCGCAATCAATGCAGAAGTGGTTAAAGTCTCGGATGAACCCAAATATATGACTGAATTAAGAAAATTCAATCGATTGAGAAGACTGTCCATTATTTTCGATGGAAATTATAAATCAGTGTTTGCAGTGAAAGTCGAAAATCATTTGAATCATTACCTGAAGGGACCGAAAGACTTAACTCATCTCAAACTCGTCATAAGATATCATTTAATCCGCGAAAGTCTTCTCAAAACAATTGAAACAAATTTTCCTCGACTTCGGTATCTGTGGTTAGCGGCGGATCTCTCAACTGAGGAACTGACCATCGCTGCCCTCAACAGACTTTCAGACCGCAAAACAACTGTTTCTATCAATTGTGTCAATAATTATAATAAGTTTTAATGTTTTTAATTAACATTTGATTTATTGAATCTAATTTTGTAACGAATTTAAATGATTTTATTATTTATTTTGATTTGAATTTTTGATTGAAACTAAAATTTCTTGAGTTTTATTAAATAAAAGATACTTTTGTCGAATGAATTGATAAAATAATTGCTAATCTCAAAAGGAGTTGTTTATCTGGGATTCAGGCTTAAGAACAGTGCTTGGTATTGTATGCCAAATACATAGCGTCAACTTAT
>JAQIXV010000592.1:0-25736 GCA_034700625.1 Tectocepheus velatus
TTTGGGGAATAAATGAATGTTTCGATCGTTTATCAAATGTTTATATTATTTCTAAAAATTAAAACAAAATACAAATCGTTTTAAGAATAAGTTTTGATTTAATTGACTTTTTTTGAGAATCACTCGAAAGTCTTTGAATTTCTTTTGAGACAATAAATAGAAGCGTCGAGTCCTCCGATCCTCACGAAAAGGGTTCGGAATATTTTCCAATACTTCTTAATGTTGTGATTACCCAAAGAGTAGTTCATATTTTTCTTGTCTTGAGTCAAGAGAATCATTCTTCCGGAGCCAATGCGCGAACAACGAGACAATTGAGTGAGAAGTGCCGGATATAGAGTCTTATTGAAGTGCTTCGATCCCAAACGCTTACCAAATGGCAGATCAGTTATGAAGACATCGATTGAGTTGTCTCTAAAGGGCAGTGAAGTCACGTCCAATTGATTCACATCTATTTGGCATTTGTTTTGCTGGACATTGTTTAGAGTGTTTTCGATGGCCACCGGATGGTTGTCTGCAGCGATGCCGAAAGTTTGTGGCCAACAGAGGGCACACTCTACAGGAATAGCACCGGAACCGCACATCGGGTCACAGACTATGTCTCCATTCTTGATGTCAGCCATTCGGAGCATATTGTAAGCGATGGTCGCTCTCAGAGAAGTGGCTCCAAAAGAGACCAAATTTCGTTTGTGGAGTGACTCTCGAGTTAGAGACAGACATACGTAAAGGTGTTTGTCTTTGATGTTGAGATCCACTTCGATGTCGTACTCCTTCATAGATACGGTCCAATCGAAAGACTCATTAATGACTGACCCGAAAATGGCCGCACATTCCTGAGATTTGAAGCGAAGATCACCCTTTCTATTGCAGGTCACACGGAATGATGGTTTGTCTTCTTTAGTGCCTAAAGTCTTGTCTAACATTGTCTTCGGATCGGATTTATTCCAATTGAAAGCTTGAGACCATGTCTTCAGTCCTTCAATCCATTTACAACCGGAGCAGACATTTGCCAACTTTTGACTCAATTCTTCTTCATTTTGTGGCAATTGATCGCAATTTTCGTCGTATATAACGACAAAAATATTGTCAACAGATCTGAGTTTAAAGATCTCTTCAACTGATTTATGGCTTTCAAAGGTAACCCTTCCCTGACTTTGAATGAGACTCTTTGGCTTCAATTTTTCGCGACATTCTTCGGCCGAAATCCATTCGAGACCCGTCACAACTGTGGCCTCATATTTGATGGTATCGATCATTGTCTCCATATTAGGATCCATTTGACTCAAGACGTCCATCGGTTCCGCCGAATGAGACACTACTTGACCAGTGCTCAGATCGTACTCCAGTTTGGGCACTGACTGACCCTTTAATCTGATGTCTTGACACGACATTTGATCCCTGTTTGACATAAATGAGATAATAATTAGACATATATTCAATCGAATATCAAATGACTTTTCAACCGATTCTTCAAATTATTTGAAACGAGTTTTGACTGAAATCTGTTTAAAAATTTGTTTTTCAAAACAAAAAGATTTTTCAATCGATTCGGAGATTAAACAAAATTTCTTTGTTTTGTATCAATAAATGGATTAAATTTGAAGAAAATGTGAGGAATGGGTCAATAAATGAATGAGAAAATGAATGGAAATGTTTGAGAAATGGTTTCAAAAGTGTTGATAATTGACATCACATGACAACAACGTGTTTCCATCCAATCAGAGACACAATCAATGGGTTTGTGTTTCGCCATAACATCACTCAATGGAAAGCATTGACTCTTTCATCAAAACAAACAAAACATTGAAAAACAACAAAAATATTATTTGATTTTGTGGTCACTTCCAGTCATTTCAATCGATAGATAATTTTAATCAGATTTTTGTTTTTGGTTTGAGTTAAGAAAAATGTCGGCCAAAGACGTGAAGCAAATGTTTTTATCCCAATTGAAGTCATATTTAGACAAACATAAGATGAGAGACGCGATGGAACTGTTCCGCACGGATCAGATGAAGACATTGATCGCAACAGACTTCGACATAATATGGGATCTGATTCCGGTCATCTGCAACAGACTCAGGGGTCTGAATGAGTTCCGATTCAAGACATTTAATTATTGCGAACAGTTGTTACTCGAAGTGAGTGTTTTGTGTAAACCAAAAGAGGTTTTGATCGCATTTCTGGCGGAGTTGGAGAACGACACCATTCAAGTCAAAGACAGTAATGGAGACCAACAGATGATAGTCGACCACAACGTCTTCAAAGCTATTCTAAAGCCATTGGAATGTGTTTTGATTCAATTGCCGACAAAGAGAAACGAGACATTGAAATGGGTTTTGTCTACACTTAACGCTCACATCAATAGACTTAATGTCGACTCTTTAGATGACTACCAATTCGAGGGACAGGAGAAGCACTTCATCGACAATGACTTAAATGCCAAACAAATTAATAGCGTTTTACCGCTTTATATCAAATTCATTGAAACGTTTGTCAATGAAGTGGATGTCCATAAAAAGGGTCAGAATGTCTGCAATAACGCAAACGGAGTCACAAATAGCAAGACCTCTGACCCACAGATTCAGCGGACAATTCTGCTGAAGGCGTTGATCAGACTTCTGGACCACCCGTTACTCCATTTAGAGCTTTCGGCCGAAACTAATGGCGAGTCCCGAGAGATAGCCGTAAATGTGGTTAAACTGATCTCTAGATTGCAGTCAAACTATTATATGCTTTTCGAACGAAACGATTTAATCACTTCCAACAAACGGTCAAAGAGTTCCGACAGTGCGGACATCGAACTCACCAAAGAGTCGTTTACGGCTGCGATGGCCAACCTCTCATATCTGGTCCATAGCGAGAGTGTCTGTGCTATCAATGCTCTGAACTTTGTTCCCATAGTATACACTCATATCTATGTCTTTGGATTTCACTTACAATTCATCGATTGTTTACTGAAGTCTACCGTTTGTCTCATTTACGAAAAAGGCTTACAATTAGTGGAACACCTTTTGTCCCAAATAAACGATTGTCAACTCGAGGCGCACTTCTTAGACCTGATCCGAACGATTCCCATCGAAAAGTCTTTGATTAAAATTATGATCTACTCTGACGTTGAAAGTCATCGGAAGAGAGCCCTCAATATATTCAGGAAACTTGTGGTCTCTTTCGACAGCAGTGGTCGGTATCGTATACTTCTGTCAATACTGTCTCAACCACAACAACACTCAGGACTTCAGGGATTGATAATCGGTATATACAAAGACTTTATGTTCACTTCAGACATATTTCTTGGCACTCATTTGCATCGAATGATCAAATCTGCCGTCAATTCGTCTCTACCGGAAGGAGTGGCCAGTGATCTGTTAGAACAGAACGACACCATATTTGCCACTTTGAATATCATTAGATTTGTTTGTCTTAAAGACGAGAAAACTCGAAATGAGACCAAAATATGGGATATAATGACTTACATTAGAGACAATCTTTTGAAACCATTACACAAAGCGCTTGACTTAAGCCGAGCCCACTATAAGCTGGAGTTATGCAAATTGAAGGAACAGAAGACCGGAAACCAGAAAAAGAAATCGGTTAACGTTGAGGTGAGGATTGCCGGCAACGGGAATGGGTTACTGCCTAACATTCCTTTGGAACAGAAACACAAAATCGTTTTACTGGCGCTTCAAAACTTCGATCTAATTGAAAGCGTTTTGGTCAGAGTCGAGGAAATAGTCAACCAATGAGTGAAAAAAAAAACAAACACTTTATCATCACTTGTCATAACAGTTGTCGCTTTCGTATGTCTTTCCCTTTTGTTTTGTTTTTTTGAGCCAATTATTAAAAAGAAAATTAGTTATACTTTCGATAGTTATATAAATTTTGTGTCAATTTTTATATCGAAAAACATGTCTTTAAGAAAAACATATGAATTTCATTAATAATTATTATAATTATTTTCAAATATTTATTTCTAAACTATTGTCAGATTTTGAAACTAATGTCCCCGAAATAAAAGTGGCCAAAACATTGAGCTCCGAGTCTAATATATTGAAGTCTGCGTCGGCCCCGAAGTCAAGGGTTCCCTTCTTATGAGAAATACCTAAAACCTGTGCCGCGTGTAGTGTCGCGCACTCTATGGCCTCAACTGTTGAACAATCGGTTACTTCTCGTAAATGTTTAACACAATAGTCGAGGGCTGCGATCGAACCGCACAGGGTTTGGGTGCCGGCGATCATCGCTTTATTATCTCTGATTTCAATCTCTTGAAGACCTATTCTATGGGTTCCTGAGTCTAGTCCGGCAGCACTGATAGCATCACTGACTAACACCATTCCCTTTGGATTTGCTTTAAAGGCAATCTTAAGCGCCGCGTAATGCGTGTGAATCCCGTCCGCTATTATACCGTAAAAGACTGGCCTATGGACTGAACTCGATGTTAGAAGACCTACCAGTCCAGGGTCTCTGTGATGGAAGGGTAGCATTGCGTTGAATAAATGAGTTATAAAAGTTGCGCCGGAATTGATCGCTCGCTCCCCCTCTTGTAAGGTTCCCATCGAGTGACCGACAGAAACAGTGATTCCTCTTTCGACCAATTGCTTGACTACTGACCCATTTGTGTCCAGTTCTGGCGCTAATGTTATGATTGAGACGTCGTCTAAATATTTATACATATCTTCGATTTGTTGAATGGACTGAATGGGATCCCCCGCAACATATTTTATTGGATGAGCGCCTCTTTTCTCTCGACTGATGAACGGTCCCTCCAAATGGACGCCAAGATTTGTGGCACCGAATGACTTACTGCCTGTTGTTCTCTTGATTTGAGGCAAAATCTTGTGATAATTTTCTTGAGATTGTGTCACCTCATAGACAGACAATCAAAGATTAGGTCACTTTTTATATAATTTCAAAGCGATGCTTACAATTGTGGGGCAGAAGGCAGTGACGCCGTGTCTGAGTAGTCCGATCGCGCACTTCTGAATGGCCTCCTTCTGGTCGATATCACAATTGGAAAAATCATAACCAAAATAGCCTTCAATTAATTGAATTTTAAATTAAAACAAATTTATTTAAAGTAATAATCGAACCGACCATTGATTTGAAGGTCAATATATCCAGGTGCAATCAATAAACCCTTGCAATCGATATTTATATCTGGAAGACATTTTTCAATGTAATATATGGGTTCCGGATCAACAATCTTTCCGTTGCGAACCCATAAGTCTTCGCGAATTATCTGATGGTCTCTAAGTATTCGACAGTTTTTCAAACGAATTATTTTTGATTCAAAACTTTTAGTCATTTTTCAAAATCCAGAGGAATGTCTTCACCAGAAATGGGTCCCAAAATCAATACTTATATCGATTTCTGAATTGATTTACAGAAAAAATTATTATTTATCTTATCTTTGAACTGAAAAATAAAACAAATGATAAGTTTATCGACTTTTTAAACATTTTCCTCGAATTTTGAAACTCTTTTTCGAGAGTTATATTTCAGACATAAATTGTTTGAAATAAATAAACATTTTTATCAAATTTCAATGTATTTGGTAAATAAAAATGTAAATCAATCGTTGAATTTCATAACTCTTCCTGTTGTTTGGTCTAAAAAGGTTTGAAGTAATTATCTTGCTCAGTTTACATTTCAATTCCTATTGAAGATAATGACTGTTGAATAAACAGGATGCCAAATTATCTTGGTTATTTATATGATTGTTAAACTATTGTCACATATCTTGAAAAGTGGTTCCATTTAAACAATATTTTGGTTTCATTTCAATAGAAATTCAATTATTTTTGATTTCAATGAATATCTACTGAATTATCAAAAGTCAAACGAATCTTAAAAATCATTAAAAATCAATTTAATGATAAACTCTAGTGTTTTGATTAGTGCTTGGATTTTATGCACTCAAACAAATCACTTTTTAATTAATACTATCCTTAACTCAAATTGAACAAGTTTACTTTTCAGTTAAAAAATAATTCTCATAGATTTAGGGTCTCGACAATAATTGTTACGTTATTAGTGATCAATCAAAATGAATCATGCTTGTTTTGTGGTTGCGCATAAATTAGATTGCTCCAATAACTACCTAATTATATCAGATATAGGGAGTTATCAGATAATAATGTAGTTGTTAGATTAATTAGATTAATTAGCTCAGGGCAAAAAATATGAAAAATGACATATTCTTACTTATTTTGAATGACTCATCAGAGAAGTTGAGTTTAAATTATTATTATTTCGCTTTGAATTCAATTGAATCAAAAGAAAAACAATTTGTTTTAGTTTTATATGATTTTAATTAACGAAATAATACATTCACTTAACGTTAAACTGTTTGCAACAAAATGAACGAAACTATCAATTATTGAACTCATGGCAAGAGTCAGATCTCATAATGAGATAAAACATTTTTGATATTCAATAAAATGAACTAAATTTTGATTCAAATAATAATTCTTACGAAATGTTTTCAATTTATCATTAATTTCAATGAATTTCATGAATTGTTTTGGTTTAGAGTTAAAAAGTTGATAAATGAGATAAATCTAATTGAAAGTGAGTAAAATGAGTATGCACTTTTAATAATTGTCATTTACTCGACCACAAAATTCTAGCGCATATTTTGAACCTCTTTTTCTAGCGATAGTTTATTTGAGTTCCAATATTATTGAACTAGATCAATTTCCAATTGATTTTATAATTGAATGGCTATTTTTATTGATCTTGGACTAACTCATCTTGGATAGAGAATAACATTATTTGGTTGTAAATACTTTTCTTAATCAATGATAGTCTTTGGCAAAACCCCCACACAATTCAAGGATAGACTCAACGGAAACATAACTTGTTTTAACTCAAAAGAGTATTAAAAAAACGTTTGTATTAGTCATCAAATAACTGGAACTTCACTTCAATTGATATTTGAAGTGAAACCCTGAAAAAACATCTTTTGATAGAAAGCCATAAAATTGTGATTTCTTTTCAACAAAAGGCTTAGGAATCGCTTTTTTCTTATAAATCAATCGTCCGATAGATTGTAAATCTGAGTCCATATCGGGATATCAAAAGGTAGTAATCAAAAGGCATTTGAGCGTAGATTAGTTGAAAGGCACGCATGACCTCAAACTCCTACTAATTATTACAGACTATTATATTCAGTTGTCTGCAAATCACAACAGTTTTCATAGCAATCGAGTGAATTATATGCATAATAATAAAGGTATCCGAAAAGTAAATTACTCTGAATTACGTGGCTTTTCAGCTGTCCTTTTGCCAGACAAATGCTGTTCAAAACATATGAAACATTGGAAAAATACAATTCATATTCAGAGATAACAACAAACTTTTGGAGTGAAGTTGTGTTTAGTTTCTAAAAAGAGAAATCAATTTCTATGAACAGAATATTTTGGTCGAAAAAATAAATCTGATTTCAATCTGACTGTTATGTAGAGCCCTATGTTGTGACCCAAATGACAAATAAAGCGATAGATTTCATTAATTATCGCTAAACTTAATTAGGAATAAATGGATATTTTGTTTAAGTCTTTGGTTTCTCATTAAATCTGAGCTCGAATTCAGTGAAACGACAGAAACAAATGAAATGGATTTCTATTATGTGAAGTGTTTTTTCGTCAAAATCTTAAAATTTTTTGCTTTTAATTATCAAAAGTAGTGATCAAAACATATGTATTAAGAATCCAAGACTTATTCAAAACGTTTTTATCGATCGGAAGAGAATTTTCTGAGTAAAAGCATCGGTAGGAGTGCTGTTGACTACGAGTGCGCCATTCAAGTGATACCTTTGAGAAGTGACAAAATTGAATGACAGCAGAGAACTGTCACTTCCACTCATTCCTCAGTTTTATTTGAATTTATAGCATTTTATTTGAATTTAATACTAATTATTTGTTTTAATTAGTATTCAATTAATTTGATTTGTTTTAATGTTTTAATGTTTTAACGGAAAACAAAATTTGAGAAAATAATTGAAAGGATTGTCTTCTATTGGATTGTGGTCTCCATATGGCAACAGCTAATGAAAACACTTATATTCTTCAGGAAACCTCTCAAATCGGTTCTCCGACTTCTAATACTACTCAGGTTTGGCACTAATTCTCATTTGATTTCAATTCAATTATCAATTCAATGGAAAACCGGAAAATCAATATTTGATTAGAAAAACAGAAGCTATAAGAATATAATTGATCAAATTAACAAGATCATTTCAAAAGGAAATTCTATTTAAGGATTGTCATTTTTAAATAACATGTTCGAATTAATTTAATACAATTGAATTATGCAATCTCAATTTATTCATAGTTAAATATAAAAGAGATAATAAAATGAAGTGAGCTAGTTAATAGATATGTCACTTGAAATTTCATTAAATATCCTAATCTTTCTATTTATGAGACAATTATATCAATGAATGCCATCAAATGACACAACATTTGACAAAAGAGCCATTAATTTGATTTTTTGATATCAGAATATGTTATTCAATGAATATTCTGTGCCCACAGCCTATCGATGACGACACGGCATCTCAGAGTACAGCGAATAGCTATGAATCCAGGGATACGAAGCAACTGGTCTATGAACCCAACTGTAACAGATTGGGTCCGACCAGTAATTTACACCAAACGGGATTCAATTATGTCAACAGTATTATCGGTTCCGGAGTTATCGGTATTTGTTTATAACTTTTTCTATATTTAGAACTTTCGCTGAATTTCATACAAATATCGATAAAAAAAACTTTTGTCTGATAACAGGTATTCCATACAGTCTACGAATGGGGGGCTTTGGGTTCGGCATAGGATTAATTGTGGTAATTATTAATTAACCAAAACTCAATTAAAGACAAAAACAGTTGAAACAAAACTAAAAGATTTTTTTAATCTGAAGTTAATCGCAATAATAACAGACTATTCGCTCTGTATTTTGGTTAAAGCGGGAAATCAAGTCGGAGTCAATACTTATCAAGTAATAAATCAATTGAAATGCTAGCCTACCTTGCTAAATTGACCCTAAATTGATGCCTAGGATTTAGTTAAGGCAGCTTTTGGTAGCTCCGGATATTGGTTATTGACTTTCATGCAATTCTTGTATCCATTTATCGGTAATTCAATTGAATTATTTATTTTCAAAAATCTGATACAAATTTAAACCCAAAGCAATGATAAGCTATAATGTAATCATTGGCGACACCACCACCAAAGTCCTCATCAGAATATTTAATGGTATTTACGGACAAATAATTGTTGAAAAAAATAATTTTGTGATAATATCCTTAAATTTTTGGGACAGTTTCGCGAAACAATATTTTCGGAAATCGTAATTCAGTTGTATTTTTGTGCTCTTTATTGGTTACGTTTCCCCTTTCGTTGTATAGGAATATATCAAAATTAAATAAAGTCAGTCCTTATAAAACTTGTATCTTAACCAAGTTAATCTAACTTTATATTTATACTCTAGGTCTCACTCGTATCTCTTTTGTTCATATTCTTCATATTATTCTTTATATTCTTCCGAATCGAGACGTTTAGTGAAAAAGTGTGAGTATTTCAGTCTTAAACATAAATCAAAGAAAACTCTCTGTTTTTGAAGTGAAATGAATTAACGAAACAATTAATAACTAAAAACAGACCCAACAGTGAAGACGCCTATGGGTTCGTTGGGAACGGAATAACAGAATCGATCGGAATAATAGCTTTCGGTAAATAATAAAATGAATGCTTTGTTTTAGTCATTAATTTTGATGACATTATATCTAACGATTCACTCAAACAAATGAATGAAAAAAAAACAAAAGAAAAATGAATTTTAGTTTTCATTAAAACAATAATTAGTTTCAATTGATTTTGACGTTTCAAAAGAATCTAATCCCTGTTTAATTTGTTGTCAACCCCTGACCTTTAGCCTATATGTGTCATCACAGCTCTTTCCTTGTGTACGAGTCTATGGAGAACCCGACCCAAAACCGATGGAATAAAATAACGCACATAAGTGTCGGCGCCTCCTGTCTTATCATACTTTTGTTCGGGACATTCGGTTACGTAACGTTCACCGGATATAGTCAGGGAGACCTCCTCGAGAACTACTGCATGTCTGACGACTTGGCCAATACGGCCCGAATTCTCTTCTCCATAACAATTATGCTGACCTATCCTATCGAGTGTTTTGTCGTCAGAGAGGTATACCCCAAACGGGTCTCAATTGAACAGAATTAAGACAATTGCTATTTGTCTGACAGGTCCTGGAGAACGCCATATGGGACGGCAAACCTCCCGATACACCAAAACATCATCTGATGATCACAACAGCAATCGTTGCGACGACTTTCATATTCTCAACTTTTACCGACTGTTTGGGAATAGTCCTCGAACTCAATGTTAGTCTTAACTTATTTTGTTGTCAAAAACCAAACAAATTATGGATTAAAAGCTTAACTCAAACTATAATCCATTGAAATCCTTCGACAGAATTAACTCTTAGTTTTCTATTTATAGGGAGTGTTGGCAGCGGTTCCGCTGGCATTCATTTTACCGGCGGTTTGTTACCTGAAGTTGGATCCGAATCCTGTTCTCGAATGGAAGAAATTGCCGGCATTTCTGTTGGCTGTCTTCGGATTTACGGTCGCAATAATCGGCACTTTCTTAGCCATCGTTCGGGTCATCGATGGCGTCAAATGCAGTCACGGAAAGGAAATGGAGTACTGTTTGCCTCACGATATTCAAAATAATTCATTAGTATTGAGTTTCTTCAACGGAACCACTCCTTCAATCATTCCTTAACATCGAAGTCCAGTCTATTGTCTAAAAATCAAATCCCAAATAATTACAAAAACTAAAGTTTCAGAAAAAATAAGGTCTTGACGTCAGTCCCACAAAACACTCACAATATATGACACAAAACCTTATTTTCTCTGATTTTTACCTAAATTTTATCAAAAATTTTGATTCAAAAATACTTTTTTGAAATTCACTTAAAATTAACCCAAAATTCAAGAAATGTTTTCAAAGAAATTGTTATTTAAATTGTTTTTCTTGTGATATATTTTTCTCGACTCATATATATATTTGACAAAAAATCAAATCGATTCCAAATGTTTGATGAATTTTATTGTCTTTTTTGATGTAAATAAATGTTTAATAATATGCAAATAATTTCAACAATTTTTTTGCAATCATTTAGTGCTTCAAAACATTTATTTTCTCTATTATTCGAAGCCTGAGATCCAGAGATGCGAAACGAATCCAATATATTAATGAATTATTTATCAAATGAATGGATTTTTTTTCTTTCGATTATAACTTAAGAATTAAATTATTTTTTGCTCAGCACTCGAAGGCATTCCTCACTTCTAATGCTTTGCATAACTATTAAAAACAAAATACTTTAAGATTTAAAAAAAAGCAAAAAAAAAAAAACAAATATTGCGAACAAAACGTCAAAATCAGGACTAAATGTATGAAAAAAATCTAAAAAATCAATTAAATGTCGAATTAATTAAATTATATAAATTATTATATAATTAAAAAACGATTTTGAAGTATAAATGATAGGAATAATAGACACGAAATGACTTGAAATTAGAGGAAAATAATTTGAATCAAAGATTTCTTCTTAAAAAATGATTGTTTCGTTTTGATTGAAGAACTAATTGATTGGAAAAAAGATTTTTAACAAAAAAATTAAATTAAAATATTGTTTTAAATGGCGAATGAATGACACAATTGAGACAAAACGGATGAGAAATCTTATTCAGATTTTTGGCAATAGAGCTCTTTTAGAGACTTTAATTCTTCGATTAGGGCTTTATTCTGGTTCTCGAGAACGGCTACTCTATTTTCGAGGCACTTTATGTACTCTTTCTTCTTCCGACGACACTCTTTGGCCGCCTCTCTGTTAAAGAGAGACAACAAAAAACCAATTAATCGTTTGTTTTAATTCAAATCCAAAGTAATTGCAAACCTATTCTTCAAAAGCCTGAGTTCCCTCTTTTTAGAGGCTTCTTCTGCTACCACCACTTGACCCGTTTGGAGGCCTCCCGAAGAGGTCATCACTACTCCCTGTGTGATACCTGTTTGCGATGGCGCCCGGATCTGATAGGCCTGAAGGTCTGCCGCAGAAACAGTGACTGAAAGAGAAAACAAAAGTAAATTTAAATGAGAAGTGAGTTATTGTTTGAGGTAATACCGGGAACATAGAACTGTCCGTCCTGTCCCTGAGTGGCGTACTGTACGATAGCACCTCCGGCCCCACCGGCGTTAGTCATAGTGAGTGTTTGTATGCCCTGAAGAGTTCCATCCTGAGAACCTAATTGTATGGCAGACGCGGGTAACACTTTGAGGTATTGTCCACCTATTTGGACAGTGGTTCCGCCGTCGCGGTCACTGTCGTCTTCTTGTTTTATTTCTGCGGGAATGGCTGTTACGGCACCGGCGGCTTCGGTAGAGGACAAATCATTTAGGATCTTACGATAGGAAGGCCTTCGCGCTAAGATCTCTCGCCTTTTTCGGGACTCGTCTTCGAATATTACGGGAGTTATAGTCTCGCCGTCGTCTGTCTTCGAGGATATTATCTTCAAATCGAAAGACAATTATTGATATTTAGTTTTAAAGACAGCAACAAATGGATGCCATACCTGTACGCCGTGTTCTCCGTCTGTGCTCTGTATGACTGAGCCCTGACCTAATTTGTTGAGTAATATTACGTTTCCTTTCGGCAACTGATCCAATAGTCACAAACAAATTAAAGATAATAATTAAAAATAGGATTCAAAACAAATATTAAATAAAATTAAAAACAATTCAATAAAAAGTTATTAAAAATTAGTGAAAGTTATTGAAAGCGATTGAAATAATTGAAAAGTTACTAATTTTATGCAAAATTCAAATTAAAAAAAAATCGGACAATACCTGAACGGTCTGAACGGTTGCGGCGCCGCCGGTCGCCTGAATTACGGACTGTTGGTTGGGCTGAATAACTGATTGCACAACGTTTTGCTGATTGGATGGTATTTGCAACTGAACTATGGATACGCCTCCACCCGCTTGGGGTACGGCTATGGCTTGAGTTGTCTAATGAAGCAACAGATGGGTATCACAAATAAATTCCTCTCATATCTCAAAATAACAGTGTTTTTAAGGGAAACTAAAAAAATTTGATTAAAACTCAAAACACAACTAATTATCAAACAATAGATTTATTCCCAAAATAAGTAACAAATAAATAATTTTTTGCTAATTATAGTAATTAGTCATTAAAATAAAATTATATAAAAAAATATGAAAAGTATCGCTAAATCAGTGGTCGACTCGAAGTAAGCGATAAAAATATTCTTATAATATCGATAGCGCTTCGAATTTCATGTGGGAGGGCCTACACATCCATGTGCTGTGCGATAGCACAGAATAGAATAGTTTTCAATGCAATCCTATCTATGGCTGAGTTGAGAGCTGAGGCTCAAGGAAATAGGAAAACTGTTCCAACACTACCAGTGCTTCAATAGCTGCTATTCTAAACCGTATTATAGACTATATTTGTAGTTATATTGCGATTTGTGTTAAATATATATTTGATTTTAAGCTCTCATCGAAACATCAAAAACATAGAAAACTCTAATATTTCAGTCTTTCAAACATTTAAATCAATTTACAATAATTTGATACAAAATTGTTTGGAATAATTGAAAACCGAAACAAATGTCTAGTATTTAGTCTAAAAAACAAATTAATATGAAATTCAATTCAAAACTCAACTCAAGTTTTATCAGAAATTTTTTGCCGATAAGGAAAAGACTTAACAATAATTGTGTTTTGAGTCTCAAACCAATAGAGAGTTTTCGCAAACAAATGGAGGGAAAGGCCTTCACTTACGCCGTGTTTTAGGTTCTGATTCGACGGCATAGAAGTGAAGACAACTGTCTGTCCATTCGTTGTTCGTATTATTTGACCGGTAGTGACGTTAGGACTGACAGCCGTCCGAACCATAGTCTTGTGGGCCAAGTGTTCGTTACTGTCTGTTGGGGTCAAAGTTGATGTGAGAGACCAGTCATTGAATGTCAATTGATTTTGTATTAAATTATATCTAATTGTTATGTATTTAATGCTCTTATTATACGGTATTCGAAGTGTATGTCTGAGAGGTTGTGCTGACCTTCTGTTCCGTTATCATTGTTTACATCCTGACCGCTCTCGTCGTCAATTGAGTCCATAATTTAAACCACTATTTCTGTTGAAATTATCACAAAAAACAATACAATTAAAGCTCTGAATAAAAGGTTGTTCTCCGAAAAAAAGAGGTAGTCTTTTGAGGATACGATTGAGTCAATTGACCCCAAAATCAAACATAATTTTCAAATATGTATTCAATGGGAAGAAAAAAATCCAAAAATAAAACTCTTTTTTGTTTTTTTGCGGAAAAATAATTAGAAAAACATTTTTTTGGCCAAAGTTTTGGTTAATTTAAAAACTCATTGAAAGACATTTTTCTTCTGAAGGTCTGAATGTTTTTCAGCGAAAAAAAATATATTTTAATTAAAGACTAAAAATAATTTCAATTTATTTAAACGAAAGTGAATTTCGAGTAAAGAATGCAATCATTTCAACCAATGAATCAATTTTTTAGACAAAAATTTTTGGCATTTCTTTCATTAATTTTATTGTTTTTTTTAAATGCATTTCAATTCTAAAACTAATTGTTTTCCGAAACACTTATTAAACACTAGTTTCCAATGTTTTGCCCAAAAAAGCGAACCTTTTATTAGAATTGACTAAAAATAGTGTTTGAAATAGATTTGGAAAACAATATATATATTGAGTCCATAAGTTGTAACGAAAATTAATTTATCGAAACAAAACATATTTGAAATGAATGACAGAAAATGTATTAATAAAACATAAAATGAAAATAAATTAATAATAAAACAGTTATTCAATTGATGTCTGTATTGAAGATACTATTAAAACGTTTCGATAAAAAAATATATAAAAAAAATAAACTAATAATCGATTGAATCGAATCCCGAATTCTAATTAAAATTAATTGTCGACCGAATGGAGGGGTCAGAGAGTGGGACCGTATTATCACTTCAATGGTGTCGTGTCTTAGGGTTTCGTTTTTGTCGTTTAGAAGGGAATCGTATGAATCGTATGGCAATGAATGGAATACTCACTGATATGTTGGCTAAAAGTGTTGGCAAATATTCCGTCAAAAGAATTGTTATTCGAATTATTGGTCCAAACGATACGACGTAGTCATACGAAAACACAGATATAATAAGTGCGTCATATGTCAGACGGGTTTAGACTAACGTCGATTGTGTCACGTCATCACTCCCTCCGTCATCCGCACCAACCATTATAACAGCCATTCATTAGTTACGTTATACTCAACCGGAGATACTTTTACCCAATTTTTTTGTTTCACTATTATTTCAGTGCTTTTTTGACGATTACTTTCCGTCAGTTTAATAAGACGTTAGTTATGTTTATGTCATTGATATGAAAAACCCGCGGATTTTGCGCAAATTCACCTCATTTTCTACTTTTCCGCTCTTGACGTCCGATTGTAGAGACATCTGGTGTTCGCTCTTTACAACTGTTTTGACCAAACTTTTCAATTTTCTTAACTAAGAGAAAATCATTGAAACTATCTTGATACAAATATCATAATAAAAAGCTACTTGATAAAAAAGCAATAAATTAGACCATTGGCAACATTATTCGGTTCCCTTTATATACTTAATTGAATTTAAGGCCATTCTTGAGGTCATAAAGAGATGAACCATAGCTTTGAAATCATTTTTAAACTTCAAATAAATAATTTGTTTATTGATTTTAATCAACGAATTTGTGATTTATTTTTAAACCCAAAACTCAATTATATTTTTTTGTTTCACTCAAAGCCTAATATCAATAAAAATAAATTAAAATTCAATTCAATTACTCTTTTGTTCTAAAAATTGATTCAATTATTGAATTGAGTTTAGAGTTAAGCGAAAAACAACTGAACTTTTGATTAAATTGTGGTTCAATTTATGGCATTTCTATCAAAAGTATGAATATATTTAAGTATCCAAATAGGGGTTCAATGAGACACAGTCTCTGCTTATCTATGATCACAAATTTAAGGCCATTATTATAAAAGTCTGATATAACTCATCATCGGTTGAGATGTGGGCGACAATAGACAGGGCTTTGCGTTCAACGCCTTCGCTATCGCTATTGAAGTCAGTATTCATTTGAATTAAAATACTCTGAAAAATAAGATTCAATGGATTTATATTCAAATTATGTTTATTCAGAGAAAAGTCTTAAAATTGAAGTTATTTTTTGGAAAAAATATAATTTGTTTTAAACATGAGATAAGTTTTAGAAATTATCAGAAATTTTCTTATTTTTATTCATTAATCGGAATAATTTTGGGTCGACTCTAATCTCTAATCTTAGGAAAAGACTAACTCCTGAGGAATGCCATCGAAATGATTTAAGATCGCGATTAGTGATAAACAAATTAATTAAATTCAAATAACAGTTAATTATTGGAAAACAAATTGAGCAGAACATCAATAATTTGAAGGACAGGTAATAACTGTTAAACTTTTATTTCTGAAGGCCTTTAATGTGAGAAATCACTGAATTCTTGGAATTTATGATCAAATAAATAGTTGTAATTCAGAGCATAAAAAAAGTCAACAGAAAAAGTAATGATAAGAATTGACTCTTAAATCACTTGAATTTCAATTAATTTGAATCAATTGAAAGGCTATTCCAATGAAATGTCGACCGATTTCTTCACTTTTGTCTGTTTGCCAAACCATTCAAACCATTAGTATTTGGTTTTAAGATAACAGAAATATTTTGCCCCAAAACCGAAGCAATTGAATGAATATTAATTAGGATTTTATTTAAAAAAAAATTTCAATCATTTTGTTCACTACTTTATAATTTATTACTCGAATCTATAATTGATAGATATTTCGCTAGGATTTGAAGGATTTCTTATTTGAAATTTAAGTGAAAAAATAGTTAGCAATGAAAATGAAGTCAAAATTGTAATCAATTGAATAAAACAATAAGTTTTGCCGAAAAAAGTTGATTAAAATCATTAGAAATTCAAATGAAGTTTAATTCCTGTTATTCGAGTGTATTCTGTGTTGAAGTCTTCATAAAATAAATTTGGGTTATCCTCTCAGTTAACACCTATGGAAAGCCTATATTTAGTCGTTTCGAAAGTATTTATTTTTTATTCTTAACACAATTGGGTGTTACCTGAAGTCTGTGCTATATTTGAAAAGATTTTAAATTTCGGTAAAACTTATATTACTTTTAAGGAACTTATCATTAGTTTCAATGAAATCATCTGAAAAACATTTTGAGGAAAAATATCCGACTTTTCTCTTATTGTGAAAGTCTTTGAGACATTACATAAAAAATATTGAAACAAAAAGATATGAATCAGAAACGGATCTGAAATAAGTGCTAATGTTTTGAGAAATTGATGTCAATTGAATTTTTGTCACAAAATTTCGCCATAAAATTGATTTAAAAATAATCTTTTTATGTTCTCATCAATTATATGATCAAACATTTGATAGCTATGAATAAATTTCAGATAAACTTATCCAAAAAATAGGTACAACTGTTCAGAAGATTATTAGACAACTTTTAAATATAGACAAAAGCAATGAATTCATTAAATATTTTTCTAATGTTTTTATTAATGAGTTTTTATGTTTTGATCATTTTATAGCATTTTCTGATTTATATCTTAAATATTGTGTACTTCTGATGAGATTCTTGAGTCTAAATAATGTGAAAACTATTTAAGAGTAAAACTCTTTGCAATAAATCATTGAATGAGAACTTATATTATGACTATATTTTTAGCACTCATTTGAATAATCGTTATATAAGTCATATTTTATAAGTTATAACAATATTTATAAAATATTTAAAAACAAATTCCAGAATTCTGATGGAAAAGAATGTACTCTTGATTATTAATGTTCAATATCTTATTGATTGATCTTGATTAATTATCAATTATTTATAATTAACCCTGTTTACTTTTTAAATATATTTATCTATTTATATTGGATCTGATGTCTAATTATTTGTCTTATTTTGTATCAATCGATAAGTTTTCAGATGAAAACTGAGGAAAATTGTTTAAAAAGAGTGATTGATTTGACTCAGATTGCGATAAATTAAGGGAATTCCAGATAAATCATGTGAGCATGTGTTTCATCCAGCAATCAATTGAATAAGTAAATCAAAATTATGCGAGAATTCAGGCCTCGATCCACAGTTTCATTGAAAGAATCTGAATCTCAAATCTAAATAACTTTTGAGATGTCTATCGATTTACGAAATAAATTGAGATTTTCGTCAATGAATTCAAATTAAATGAAAAATTTCCCCAAAGAATAAAAATCTAAATCAGATGTTAAGGAAAAAAGTTGATAGTTGATTATATTCATTTTTGATAATCAATTTACTCTCAATTCTGAGCCTCAGATAAAAAAAAGTTAATTCAATTGAAACACAACTGAATCGAAAATTTCAATACAAATGTTAAATGCATTGAATTTAAGGGTTAAATAAATATTGTTTTTGATTACAATTAAGGAAAGGTTTAGAAGAAAAATAAAACTTTTTGATGACTGACAGAGAAAAACATTTGTTTGACATTAATTGGTTGAGAATAGAAACGAATAATTTTATCAAATAAAGTTAGAGGTGATGAACTTGTTAAGTTTAAACTTTTTCAATTCTAAACAACTCTCAGGTCGTTAGCCTATGATATGAGACAAACAAAAATTGGTTACATTTCTCTGTCGTAACGGAAATTGGTTTTTAAAAAAAAAAAATTTGTGGCGAATAGAGAGAGAAAAAATATTTTGTGATATCGTCGTCGGAGTCAGTCATCAGTCGATTATAACAACAAATAATAAGTGATTTTATAAACAATTTTAGGCGTCTTTTAAAAAGCGCCTCATTTTTATCATAAGGTTTTTGTTGATTGAGTTTGTGCTCTAAGTTTGATGACTCGTGAAATGTCACGCTTTTCGCCTAAAATTTTTTTTTCCCCATTTAATTGAAGACAATTTTTTCCGCTCACAATCCCATAGAGTTATACTTCGTTTGGGGCGAAAAGGAGTTATAGGAAATCCAAATCCGAAGTAAAAGTTTTTTGTGTGAAAAACAATTTTGTTTTTTGGGCGAAAACCATATGAATTACTGACTCACTCTCTCGTTGAGTAACGGATTAATTATTTTATTTATGCTTTTCTTGAAATTTTAATTAATTTAAAAACAAAACTCTCGAAAAAAACTTAATGAACTCAAAAAACATAATTTTTATTCAAAACAATTTTTTTCTCACACTTTACTAAAAATCAGTTTTCTTTTGATGTTTTAATTTATTCCATAACTTATGGGAAGAAAAAAAAGGTTTCAAACAATTTGATTGAAAACACATAAAGAGATCCCTTGGAGATAATGCTAAAACATTTGGTCATATATACGAGTGTTAAATAGGTTAGAGTGTGAATGTCAAGGACGGACTCAATAACTAAACTATTTATAACAGCTTTTCTTTATTACACAACAACCGGCCAAATGAGGTCGAAATCTAAGCAATGGTTCCTCTCCTGAGCTCATAACTGATGGCCATAACTCTGTTGTCTATATAATCATCTCATTATAACTGGGAATCCGATTAACAGGAATACCAGTGACTCGTAAACTATAAATCTTATTACGAGTCTTAAAAAGTAATTCATTTGGATGTTTAGCACAGAATCAAATGGAAAGCCGGTTCCCCTAAAAAAGTTATTGATGAGTCAGAAGATAAGACAATTATATTTTTTTTAATAGATTCAAAACCATTAGTATATAACATCTTATTGTGTAAAAGGACTGGTAATTAAAAGAAGGACTGATATGAAGAAAATTAATTCATTCCTTAATTTGGGAGGAATTATGTATTTGGAGAGAACTCAGTGAAGAAAATAAAATATTTATAGAGAGCGAGAAAAATGAGAATGGTTGGTTCTGGTTGGACAAAAGCTAGGTCAGGGGCACTGTCTTAGTCGGAGCCGACTTTACCGTTGCTTAAGAGTCTGTCTGTCAGACAGTTTCGGCATTTAATGCTCACAGCGTTCAGTCGTTTAGTTGTCATTTTTTGGGGCAAAAACTAATTGATTTTAGTCTTAAAGAGAAGAAGCACTGGATTACTGCCAATCGGTTCAATCGTTTGTCTTTCAATTCAATGAACATTTAGTGTATTTCGACAATCGATACATACATTCAATAATTGGTGTTTTGTTCGACAATTTTCTGTGACATTACGGCTGTCTCTCAAATGATTATATCATTCACTTAAGAGATGAGCGCTTTTAAGCTCTCGTTTCTGATACTCATTAATAAAGGTTTTTGCTCTCAATTATAAGGTATGTTATCTTTTGACTTAATTATTGTTATTAACTATTATTTAATTATTTAAACAATTTTTTAAACACTTTTGTTATTTTGATTATTAGTGAAAATGAATAAAATTAAGCCAAAGAAGAAAATCTTCTTAATTGAGATAATAATAAAGTTTTGAACCTTTTAATTGATTTTCAATGACTCTGATAAGTTTAATGATAACCAATTTGATTCTTGTTTTGCTTTTTATCAAAGCAATCAAAATTCAAAAGTAATTTGAAGACCTGAACATCAAATATAAGTTCATATCTGAAATTATTTCAAAAAATTTTGAACTCTTTCTGTTTTTTTTATTCTTATCGTAAAAAAAAGTATTTAAATATGACATCAATTCTTAAGTAAAGCATTTCAGTTGAAAAAGTCAGTCAAATGAAATCGATTATAAAATCTGGAGACGGATTTCACCTAGATTCTATGGGGAAAATGTTACGGCAACATTCACCGAGTTAACTTTCGATTTTTGAAAATAATCAAGGCATTTTTTTCGCTAAGGAAATATACTTTCGCATTGAATCCACGAAAAATTTTATGCAAATGAATAAAAAAAACGAGAACTGGAAAAATGTTTACCTATTTATGAGAAACAATTATACGATTGATGGCAAACATTAAACATTTATTCTAGAGTTCAATAAAAGAGCAAAAATTATTCAATTTTCATATCATAAGCGAAAATTTTCAATTCAATAGCATTTCATAAATGAATGTATGAATTGTTTGACTCAACAATTGATAAATAAATTATCTATAATTTGCGAATCATATCAATTAAGGCTAATATAATATATAATTTTTTGGGTTTGAATAGATTTTTGAACTCAAATCCATCGGAAACTCAATTAAGTTATCAAACAAAATGACAATAAGTTTATTAAAACTTAAAGTTTAAACTTTAGGCAAAGAATTAAAGAATTGAAAGAATTGTATTAATTGTTGATTGAAATCAAAAGAATTCTTTTCATTATATTGAGGTTAGGCTGGGGTTAGGTTAAGAAGTTTACGGCGAGAGTCGGGGTATTCATTGACAGAGAATTATAATTTTGTTGAGAAAAATACTTTTATATATATATTGTCTAAAAGTTCTAAAATATGTTCAGAATTGGGCCATAAAAACATTATAAACCTGTTCTTTGAAAAAATTAAAAAACTTTTTTCATTATATAAATGAATATTAAATAAAACTTTTTTCACATTAACTAAACTTAAGTAAAAATTTAGTTTTCAATTTTAAAATCAGTTTTGAGATCTCCTGTTGAGGGCACTCCAGATATTCTCAAAACGTATATTACTTTTCCTGACTTTTTCGTTGAGAGATATGTAAAGAATTTTTAGACAAATTTCAAATTGAATTGAAATCAAAATTTACGTCAAAGTATTGATTGAAGTGTTTGTTGTGATCGATGACCGCTTTCAGTGCTTATTATTAGCGAAAAATGTTATCATTAGTCGGAAAAAGTCTCCGTTGAGTCGCAACTGGCGGTTATTTTCGTTGAATATCATAAAAACAATTTTACTTCTTATGAATCAAAACAATAATTAGAATTCAATTTACAAATTATTGACCCAAAAAATTGGTTTAAACTTGTTTAGCACAGAATACGTGGCCATTAATAAACATCTCAAGTGATTTCAGGTCATATATCGAGATATTCCGACCAAACGTCACACCGAAAGACAAATCAAATAATTAATTAGCGATTAATCTGGAAATAAGTCGATTGGAATAACAACTGGTCGTCGACTTTCAAAATGCAAGTATAGATTCTTTACTCTAACTGTAAAACTGGATGTCTGTCCTATCACTGCATGACTTGTTTGCTTGAGTTTCAAGTTTTTTAGTCATCAGAATATAATCATTAGATTTGAAAAAGTTATACAAAGTTTAAGCGCTGTTTCTATCAATGCTTTAATTGGCATCAAATGTAAAAAACTAATGGCTTTCCTTTTGATAGGTTGTCACTCTTATTGGTTGCGCTGCAGATACTCTCTGTCCTGTGTTCTACACTTCCAGAGAACAGTTTGGATCAGTTGAACCGCATTAGACGTCAGACACACTATAGTTTCCAAAACTTTTCAAATCCCAATACATTCGTAAGTTTTGAACAAAAAGATAAGATTTTAAAATAAATTAAGTAAAATATTTTTGAATCAGTTTCCGCCACAACCGGACATTTCCTCAGCCTTTAGACAACAGTTCCCATCACTTAGTTCTGACCCGAATCAGGCATACAATGCTATCAGACGTTTCCCTCAATTCCCTTCGAGTCAGACGTTCCCGAGTCAGACGTTCCCGAGTCAGCCATCCATTGATTCAGCACTTCTTCCCCGTTCACCGCAAGTGATTTCAGTACTAAGTGGAGTCGGCGCCGCTCCTCATCAGGCGGTCTCATGGAATCCCCCGCCAACGATAGTCCCGCCCTCAGCCACTACTAACAGACATAAGCAAACACTTCAAATCAATCCTCAGCCGCAGTCAACCCCATTATCGTCATCAGTCTTCTCATCGCCAGAGGACCAGAGCGACCGCCAGAGTCGATATGTGCCACAATCTGTTCCCAACTCACAAAGTATTTATTCGGGAGCCCCCACTCGTGAGGCAGAACCCGTCCGAAGCGTTCCTTCGCGACAACCGCCATCATCTGCATCGGCGCCCTCACCGGTGTCCTCGTCATTGGCCTCGAGTCAATCGCTCGGATCGAACCCAAAGACGGACAATAAGCCCCAGAAAGACGATGTCGTCATTTATTACTATTATTACTACGACGACGACAAGAACACCACAAACAAGGCATCCGGTGATTCAAATCTGGACTCAATCCCATCCCTCGAATCATTTGATCAGAACAGAAGTCCCAACAGAACACCCGCTGACAAACCCGGAAGAGTTGTCCTCAAGAATACCGAAATTAATGACAACACAAATATTCCGGTCGTAAGGGATCCGGTCAGAGAAAGAGATCAGAGTTTCGGTCGACAAGAATTGGGCTCAGAGTCGAGACGTCAACCGCCCGTTCAGTCAACGCCACAGTATTCAGTGGTGACGTCCACCCCATTAGAGTCAACCCCTCAACAGTTCACTTCTTTTCAAAGCCATAGAGAAGTGACTCTCCCTCCGACTCTTCCGCCAATAGAGAGGACGAGTTCTTCGGTTAGTTCCTCTGTATCTGAGAGTCAGATCAACGGACAACCAGTTTCTAATGTCTTCAGATACGGGTCGAGAGGCTCTCAATTCGATACTGTAAGACAACCAACTAATGGAGAGCAGAGGATAAGCAGCACAAGTAGTGTCAGCAGTAGTTCCAGCAGTAGCTCAAGTCTTTCGAGTCATTCAGTTCTTGGAAACTCTAATAAACTAAACGGAGCGGTCGGTCGACATCAGACCTCATTTTCGCCTCAATTTCCGGGTCAGTCATTCCGACACAACCCTCAGGCGTCAACACAGGAGCCACCGGTCAGTATATTTGTGCCGCAGTCCACTCCAAACATCGGTCGAATCACATTCACATCAGGCGATGATTTCCCGCCCCCTAAACAACCGGTCGATAATCAATTGGATTCTTTGGGTCGACCCCAGAATGCCTTCGAATCCTTTTCAATAGCGACTGCACCACAAACCACACAAACAGAGCCAACGACATCTTCGACGACAACTACGACCACAACCACTACAACTACGACTACAACGACTCCTCCTCCGCCCCCAATAACCACTGAAGAAGAACCGCCAGAAGTCCCGCGAAGATTCGGTAATAGAAGACGACAACAGAGCGGCGGAAGAATCGATTTCCTGAACAGATCCCGTCCCACAACCACTACAACTACGACTACCACTTCTCCAACCACTCAGAGAGTGAGACCTACCCGTCCAACAGGGGCTGGATTTAGACAAAGACAACCTGGCAGATTTAGGAAACGTCCCGGAAGTGAAGACGAGAGTTCTCCAGTGACTACAGTGTCCACAACTACTCCTTCGCAGTCATCGGCGACAACAGAGGCGGTGACGACACCCTCATCTACTTCAAGACGTTTTGGTGCCGGAAGTGAGAGAAGAAGATTCGGCGGCTCTAACCGACAGCAGCCATCAATCAATCGATCCTCGCCTTCAACTACAACTACAACAAGTGCTCCGCCATCGAGTAGATCCCCTATTCAGCCCAGAAGACCAGGACTTCCTACGACTAGAAATTTGAATCGACCTCAACTCAGAGGAAGACTTCCATTCCTTAGAAACAAAAATCAAGAAAACGAAGAAAACGCCAGTTCCTCAGCTCCAGCCTCTACCGAGTCTTCGGCAGCCCCCAGTTCCGAGGCAACGGCCAGTACTGCAGCGGAAGCCAACTCTCCGGCGCCAAACTCATCCGAATCTGCGAACCAACCATTAGATGAAGAGCCGGCAGAGGAATCGCCCGCACCGTCCAGTTCTACAGAGAAGCCAAAGGGAAGACAACTGAGACCTCTTTTCGCAAACAGACAGCGATCGGGTCTTTTCGGCAGAAGAGGAAGTGCTTCAAATTGATTGTGTTGTGAAAGAGACCATAAAAATTGTGACTCTTTAAGAGAAGTGCGAAAATAGTTCTCATCTTTTGTTCAAATAATTAGTTTTTAACACATTTTTTGTCGAAAAACGAATTCAAACGTTAATTAAAATCAATTTAATAGAAAAGTCGTCAAACTTTTCATAACTAACGGATCAGAAGAAGTCATCCATTGATTTAAAATTAAAAAATAATCTCTCAATCGATGATTAAATACAAGACTTATATAATTTTATACTCTTGTAGTTTTTGTATGTGTGTCCAAAAAAAACACGAGAAGTTGTTTTTGATAATCACATCAAAATCTGTTTTTAACATACATTTTGTTTTTAACCCCATTTCACGACAATTATTGAATATTTTTTTACGATTAATACTCATTTCAAATAAAACAATAATTTATATTATTTTCTATAATTTTATTTCAAAAATAAATGAATAAAAGATTAAAATCAAATATTTTTATTCCGAAGAGAAATACAATTCTTGACTTATTGTCAAGAATTCATTTGGCGATTGAGTCTGAGTTTTATTTCAATGGCAAAACTCTAACCATAAATATATACATAAGGATGAAAATGCATACCTTCTCACTATTCTCGTTATTTTTCATTATTGCGATAATACTTAAGAACGAGAAATACAATCGATTTTCAATTCAAAGAGTTTTTATTTAATTCAAAGTATTTTA
>JAQIXV010000593.1:0-25726 GCA_034700625.1 Tectocepheus velatus
TTAATTTGTAATACAAAACATAATTTGATTTACATTTGGCTTTAGATTCGCTTTAATTAAAAACAAACCAAAAAGTGTTTCAAAAGTGATTCTAATTTAACCCTAAATTTAAAAAAAACAATAGTTTAGCGAAAAAGTGATTAATATATTGAAATATAAGAATGAGATTAAAAACTATATAATATTTAAATGAAATTAATGTTTGATTTTTCATTTCGATTAACAAATGTTATGAAAATCAATGAAAACAATCGAAATATTATATAAAAAAAGAAATACAATAAAAATGTTATTTAGTTTACAAACGATTTCTCTTTAATCTGATATTAAGTATTGTTTATCCCATTTGTGACACTTGTGTTGAGTATTGGAAGCTCTACTCCTGAGAGCGAAGGCACAGACATTGGCTGACCACTAGAGGACTGGAAAGAGGTCGACGCCTGCGGTTCATTCAAATTGATGGAAGGACTGCCAACTAGTAGTCTATTAGTCTTCATAAAGAACTCCTGAAGATATGGATCGATAAAATCCTGTTCGATGGTATCGTTTTTCTCCTCTTCGATGGTCTCCTGATAGATGAAATCGATTGGTGGCAAACATTCTTCTAAATTGGGATCAGATCTATCGTCTTCTGAGGACAAGAGGTCGTTGTCTGCAGACTTGCCTTTGACTGCAATTTTGAGATCTTTAGGCAACTCATCCTCAGGTAGTCTCACGATTAGGTCGAAAGCCATCGACAACTCATCCAATTCGCAGTTCTGTTGACATTCGCAGAAGTCGTTGATTAGGTCTGAGTAAAGGAACCGTTCGCCTAAGAAATCGATTTCACGGTTTTCGTCTTTTATTGTCCTCTTATGTCCATTCGGTATCCGTTTGGCAGCTCTTCGTCCAAACTTTTTCGGTAACCGACTGCTGGAGGGCTCACCACTTGTGACAGACTTCTCCTTCAAATCACTCGTTTCGGAACAATTGTAACCATTTTTTGTTTGCTTTGTCTTTGATTTTGATGTCGAAGTAAATGATGAATACAATTGATCCAAATCTCGTGAAGTAATGTTATTCTTAGACTTGTTGTCCACTCTTTCGGAAACTCTTGAGTTTTTAGCGCAAGTCTTCTGCTTCTTATGTTTGTTTGAAACCATTTTTTCGGTGGTTTTCCTCTTCTTTGGGGACGACTTCGAAACCTTTTTCGACTTTTTCTTCGTTCGAGTCATCGATTCTGAGACATAAGGATTGGTCTCTTCTATAGACAGTTGTGACTCATCTCCAGAGGAGTCCACTCCCGAGGAATCATTGACTTCGAGGCGATAGTCCCGAACAGTCCGATGGAAGGGTATGTTATTCTCAATACAAATCTGTTTCAAAGACGTCTTCGGGAGAGGTATAGAACAGACCATAACTTGCGGTACATTCAATGAGGACACAGTGTCTGTCATTTTATCCATTAATTTACAAAACATTTCACTTTTATTTGATGACAAACTTTGAGACATTTTTTAGTCTTCAGTTCAAAACAAAAACAAACCAAAAAAACAGTTGAAAAAACTCTTTAAGACATTTGTTCGGATCAATTAGATGTCGGCAATTGAACAATCAACAAACAATCAATAACAATTAATAACTTACAATAAGAATGAAGGTCAAATAATTTAAATATGTCTTAATATATGGTCAAACAATTGTCAATAAAAATGATTTAATAATTGAATCACTTTTTTAAACGATTTGTTGTTTTTTTTGAAAACACATGTAAACAGAAGTTATGAACTAATTGTAGACAAAAACCATTTATTTACGGAAAATATTTCTACAAAACATTTCATTAAACTTTACTTACAGTGAGTTTTATTTGGAATTATTTCATCATTTTATTCATAAACGACGTATTCAATTGAATGGACAATTATTTTACCCTTTAATTGATGTTAATAAATGTTTTTTAATAGCGGTTCCCAAATGATACACATTTCATAAGATTATACATAAGTTTCAAATGTGTTATTCTCAATGAATGAATAGCTGCAAATGAAAGTTAACATGCTCGTTTTTATTCAATAAGTTTTAATGTGTTTTTGTGTATTTGAGTCAATAATTTTAATGAGTTTTTATGGAAAAGTGGCGAAAATTTTCTCGAAAAGAAAAACTTGAGAAAAGTCTTTAACATTACAAACCCTTTTAGGAGCGCGCAGTCGCTTCTTGGGACAGACCTCACATTTGGTCGAAACACAAACCATGTTTTGGATTCTTATTCTCCAAAAACCCACTCATTTTTAGAATCAAAACTTGTTGTCAACGCGAAAATTACGCCTTCAATCGGTGTTACGTTATATGCGAACGAATCTTACTTTAAAAGTCTGACTGAAAAACTAAGGCATAAATCTATTCATACAATCATTTGACTGTTGGTTGAGTTGAATGTTAAACACATTTTCAGTCAATTATTTAATTGTTTGTCAAATAATCGGTAAAAGACATAAAAATATTGCATTTATTTTGTGATTATTTTTTAACTGAAAATCATTTTCAAAAATCACTGAACTTTTGATTGAATCGATTGATAGATAATTGAGTTTTTGTTTATTTATTGTTTGAATCATAAAAACAATTGATTTGTTTCTCTTTCGCCGAACTGAAGACCGGATCATAAAATGTGTCCAAAATTTTTCAGACAATTTTAGTCTAACTATTGATAACTATTTTCAAACTATTTATCGTTTTATCGATTGTTTTATCCATTGATTCGGTGAAGAAGTGCCGAAAAGGAGTGCATTTAATTTGATTTATCTCTGAATCAGATTTTAAGACAATATTTGTATTTATTTTCGGTTTTAATAAATCAAACGAAGAATCGGTAAATGATTTTCGAGGAGACGAACACCACTTCGACGACCACTTCGTTGTCTCCCGAAGAAGAAGACGACGAGTCGTTAGAAGACGGCGATGAGTGCGACCACCACTCGACTGATGGGTGCCGTCCCCCAGAACTGAGCCCAAAGTCGGCCAAAGAGCTTATCCATAAACAATTGGGTTTAACGTCTGACGGTCAGCACTGGTCGTCCTCTTCGTACAGCTGCACATCGACGCCACTGTCAGACGACTGTTCGTTGTCTTCCCACTCCGTATGCTGTTCGCCGATCTCCAGAAACTCGAGTCCGTGTCCGGAGTCTGTCTGCGGAACTCCTACTCTCTGCCAATACTCTCCGCCGTCGACTCTGACCACAATAAGGGACGCCGTCTCACATCTGACTCGTTTGGATGACTTCAATGTTGTTAAGCTTTCGCAGGGATTCTTCTCACAAGTATTTAAGGTATTACACCATTTATGTCATCCTTTACGGGACCTGAACTCAATTTTATCAAAAATATCGATTATTATTCTAATTTAGAATTTTACTGATAATTGAAACCTTGTTAATTCTATTTCAATTGAATTCTAATTATTTGCAGTGTTTTCCAGGAACTATTCAGAATAAACTAGGTTATTGATTTCTATTGATTCATGGATATACTATTAATAATTGGCGCTAATCAGGCGATTATTTGATTTTTCAATTGTCTTAATGCAATACATTTGACTCAAACGTCTTATTCGTCGATTAATTATTGATGAGTTTCGAACTGTTTTTTCTAAAACTCATCCGAATATAAATTGTCACTCACTGTCAGTAGTGGTATTTCCATCTGATTGTCCTCTTTTTCGCTCTAAGTTTTCCTCCTTGACTATTATTACCCTGTACTGCACATACACACTTTTCCCTGTACTGGTGCGTTGCCCATGAGCTTAATTGTTATGAATCCTTGGGATTCTCGCGCTGTTATGCTGTGCTTTAAAATGTATTTTTGATGTAATCCGTGATTCTTCAGAAAAAAAATCTGTACCTGAGTTATGAAATTTGAAAACAAACGAACTAGGTCAATGAGAATTTTCTGTTTGAGTTAGGCTTAAATTGTTTTGATAAATATGAGCGAAAATTATGAGATCGAGATCTCATTTATGACTGATTTGAAGTATTTTTAAGTTTTTTGAGACTGAAGTGAGTCTTGCGATCACTTGTCAGAAAAGTCGGCGGAAAAACGTCTGCAAAAGTGAGCCGTCGTTCAAATGATAGTATTTTTAGGATTTTTTCCGTCAATTATTCGCTGGAAAAGTCAGCCAAACATCTATTGATTTATTTGAAGCGTTTCCCTTAACTTTTGATGGATATGAAGGGTTGAGCGCATAATTTAGAGCCCTTTCCTTTGAGAAATATGTGGACATATTTTTTGTTAAGATTACTTTTGGAACATTTTTTTCAACAGTTAATTAAATTAAGTTTTATTTAGTTTTTTTACATAACTCTGTGATTAACTCATAGAGAAAAGTGGCGGTCGTTCGCACAAACAGACAGACAGAGCCAAACCCATACCTGAGTCACAGCGAAAACAAATCACATTTAATTAAAAATCAAATTTAAACACAAAAATCGTTTTGCGTTTCGTTTTTTACAAAAAGAAATTTTTAATTAACACTTATTTCTGTGTTTTGTTTTGCAAAATGTTTTTAATTGATTTTAAGGCTATTATTGTTTGGACTTAAAAACTCTTATTAAATGAAAAACTTTTTATTTAATTATTATTTTTACCGTTTATTAGGTAACACATCATTCGAGCAAAAAAGTAATGGTTCTCAAAATGAACAAACAGGCGGGAAATCGAGGTATTTATGAGATTTTTTCATCTTACTCATTCAAATCAATCTTGCTCTTTAATATTTCAATGATAAAACTATAATCAGAGATGTGCAAGCTTGTTTTTTAACTATTGGTTTGTAAGTGTTTTATCCTGCGATTGTTGCACTTCTCTGACATGTCTATTGATTGATCCTTTTCCGAGATTAACGCACAGGTAGTCAAGAAATTAATCGACCAAAAAGTCTATCATTTAATGTCTCACTTTAGTTGTCCTTTGATTTTAGTTTTTGTTTTTCTTATTTCAGACCTTTTCTCAGATTTTTAATTAAAATTGTTTTTGATTTGAATTGAATTTCTTTTGATTGATATGACATTCGCTTCAAATTCTTTATTGAATTTATTTCTAAAAATCCTTTTTATTATAATTGAATGTCAAATGAGTTGTATTTCTATTGAATAATGAATTTTATTCGTTATGTTTGACGTATTTCTCAATATATTTGTTGAGAAAAAGTTTTTTTCGAAAGTCTTTTCTCATTATTACTGATTGTAAAGGCACTGCCTTTTTGAGGACAAGTATTAACTGAATCTGAATAATATATTCAATAATTAGAGTAGTTTTTAAAATACGATTTTCTCTTCTCTTATGTTTTATTGGCATTAATTGTCTCTAAAATGTGTTTTAAATGAATTGTTGCGTAAAATATAGGTTTGAAATGTCAGGTGTTTTATGTGTTTCCAATTCATGTCTATTTTTCATACAGTTTTGGAGGCAATCGATAGAAACAAAACATTTGATTTGATTTTTTAAAAACATGTCTTCAGTTATGGCCTTAATTTGCATAAAAACACTAAAGTCTTGTTTATAATTGTGTTATACTTTTAATAATTGTCTTAACGATTGAGGAATTTTTTCTGCTCTTGGCTTCACTGATGTTCACTGATTTGTTGGACATCTCTGTTGAGTCTATTTTCAATTCTGTTTATTCGAATGAAGAAAAAAAAGTTTATTTCTATTATACTTTTGACGAGAAAATGTATTTTTGTTATCAATTGTTGAAAATCGAGTCAAATATGTGTTTCATAACCTTTTTCTGTATTTGGCGTCAATTTTATTGTAGTTTTTCTTTGAGATTAGTCTAAGTTTTTCCAACATTTGATAAGTTATCAGTTATTTTGGATATAATTTGTTTGAATTTTTATTGTATTCGTGTCTTATCTAAAGGTTTTACCTCTAAATCACATGAATTTCTATACAATTTTGCGATTGTTTTTGCTGTTTGTTAAAAGCGGGGAGGGATGGGTGCGGGGAAAGGAAGACAATTCCTGGCTATAAACACTTATGTCTTGTTTGTTTTTCGTTTGGTTATTTAATTGAAGTAGTTCATTTAATGTCAATCGAGCGAAGGATGATTTATTGATTTGGAATTTTTATTTGCCACTTGTTAATTATTAATGCTTGAAATTGTTTGATCATGCATTATCATCATCACATACATTAGTTGATGATTTATATGCCTTTACGAGCTTGATAACTTTAATAATTGTAGGTTTGGGTTCATTTACGTATTTAATGAGAGGTTCTAATGATTGGTTTGAAATCAATTAACATTTTTCCTGATTTCCATAGAATTGCAGGAATTGATTGTTTCGTTAAAAACAAATTTTTTCAAAATTAGTTATTCATATGATTTTTGATTTGGATTTGATTACAAGATTTGTTTGTTTTTCTCTTTTTGCTCGTTATTTGTTTATCAGGAAAAGTAATTTTTGAGTCACGAAATCTGAAGGGGAACTCAATTTGAATATTCAGATCATTTTTTCCGTTTCGTTCACTAATTTCTGTTATCTTTTTGTTTTTGTTTGTAAATCGATAGTCGTTTCGAAATAATTAAATATTTTTTCTTCTCTTCTATCGCTTTATCTCTGATTTTATTTGATTTCTCTTTTATTTGACTAAAGATATGAAAATATTAATTGATTTTCAAATACTTAATGATTTGTTTCGTAAGAAAGTCTTTTATCTCTTTCTCTTAAGTCTTTGAGTTTGAACTTGAATTTGGTTTTCAAATCAATTCTTCTAATGATTAGAGGCTTTAAATTAATCGGTGAATGAGTTTACAGTTAGAGAATCAGTTACTCTTATCGATGATTCAAATCGATTTTTAAGTTAAAAAAGATTTTTATTTAATTGAAAGTTTGGATCAGTTTTTATGTCATTCCAATTAACTTTTGATTTTCTGTTAAGTAATTGAAAAACTTTTTTTGTATTTTTTGTTTGAAAGTATTTTTTTGCGGTACTATTCTTATCGATCGCTCATTAGTGAAAACTTTATGATACTTTTATTTCAAATTATTTTACAATAATTTTATGAAATCTATAAAAAATGTTTTATATATAATTCAGTTCTTTGGAGAAATTGATAACAAAAAGCGGTTAAACTTTTTTCTCGTTTGACGTACTTTTATGTTACGATTGGATTTTGATTTTATTTTTATTACTTTTGATTAAAACTGTTTCTCATTTTTTAAAGCAATAATTCATAACTTTTTTGTGGTTTTTTTATTTGGAAATTTCGCTTAAAGTTCACTCAGTTTTTGGTAATGTATGAGAATTTTAAGCAAAACTTTTCAGACCAGCACTCAGTCAATCAGTGAGACATCAAAACCTAAATTATTTTAATTTAATTTTTCAATAAAAATAAATCTTTAGAAGAATTTATGAGAAATACTTTTTTTCGTTATAATTACTATTCATTAGACTCTAATTTGATGTGAAATTTCTGAATGAATTTTAATCGTTTATTACGAATAAATTATTCGCTCGAAAACTGTTTTATAATAAACACAAATATATTCACAGTTTTTCGTGAATTTTATTATAAAGTCTTATTCTTATCATTACTTTTATCTAAGATAGCAATTAATCGAATATTAGGTACAATAGTTGAGTTGATTGTTGAGTTTATTTCACTTTTTTTTAAGAATAATATCTTTTTGAATGCAATTAATATTTATATAAATATTTAAATTATTACACAAATTATGATATATTAAAATATGGGGCCTTTCGGTCGACATTCTTGTTATCAATTAATGAATTATTATTTTCAACACAAAATGTGTTTTGGATTTTGTTTTTCTAATCGTTTTCTTTTGTTTTTTGTTTGTTTGTGATAATTAGGAAACGCTTTGAAAGAAATTGAATTATTAAACAAATTAAATCACCCGAACATTGTCTCATTCATGGGTACTGTCGTCCACGAAGGTATTTATGCGTTACTCGCTGTCTGTCCCCCCATTCTATATGTCATTCCAATGAAGACTTAATTAAAATTCTCATTCATTTTGTGTGGAATTTTCAGAAATTTATTTAAATGAGGAAAAAATTTGTTGACTTAATTTGATTACGAAATTCCCGGAATTCCTTAAGAAGTTTGCTATCAATTCAACCGAAAAATATGTATTTTGAAGGACTTGTTCCCTTTCAATAGCACAGGTATTCAATTCGGATGAATAGTATAGTATTTTTCAAAATTGAATTTTTATTCAATACTTTCCTCTAAAAAATCCTTAAATTATTAACACTTTTGTTCGTTATATTTATCTGAATTAACGTCACATCTCTTGCCTCAAAGGACAGACATATTAGTAGAGGTAGTCTCCAAAAACACATTTAGAAAGAATTTTTATTAAAGTCATTCAATCAAAATATCCAATGAATGATAAATTAATTTCTAATAATTTCATTGAATTTCTATCAAAAGGGGGTTTACATCCACTGCTAGAGTATATCAATGGGGGAACTCTGGAGAGGCTTATCCGACAGTACTATCAAATTGACACATATTTCGATGAAAACAAGAGATTAATCACAAGAAACGTAAACAATAATCACAACCATATCTGCAATAATAACAACTCATATAATAATAATATAAATAATAATAAATACAATTATTGTCCGCAAATCTATCGCTTGAATGATGTGAACCAGACTTTTATCAAATTGGCCGAAGATATCGCCCGAGGAATGGATTACTTGCATTCGATGGGTTACATACACCGGGACCTGACCTCCAAGAATGTACTCATCAGGAAATTGCCCCCTATTTGCGACGATACCGATGAGTTCGATGCCGAGCCCTATCTCGAAGCAGTTATCAGTGATTTTGGGTTCGCCACAACTGAACCGACAAAGGATCAGAAGCTACCGACTGTGGGATCGCCCTATTGGTTGGGTCCGGAGTGTATTAAAGGCCAATGGTTTGTATTTTTTTCTGCAATTTTCACGGTTTGGGTCCAATGTCTCAGTTTTAGGTTTTTATTTAACCGGAAATGCCTTTAATTTTTAATGAATGAAACTTCTGATGAATTACTCGAATAGTTTGGAGTGTTTTTAATAGCCATGACTTTGAAGATATGAATCCATTCGTAGAAAGAGTTATTTGATTTTGATTTTGAATTTTTGTTTATTTTAATTAACAAAACAAAAAAATTGTTACAAAATTTAAGATATAAAACATTTTTAAAAAATTATTTTGTTTTTAAATACACTTTTTGTGAGACATTTCTTAAATTTTTCGGTTTGTTTCGAGTCTATAGTTATAAAGAACTATAAATTGCTGACTTATAATCAATCAAGTCGTATAAATAACCTTGTTTGTTTCGCAAAAAGCCATTAGTGATAATTTTTGAAGTCCACCCCCTCCTTGTAGTCGTGATATCCTCAGAAAGAGTGGAAAATTTTAGTATTTATTTGAAAAGCGATCTCCAAAACAGTTTTGTGCAATATTTTGGACCATTTCTAATGGCTTTCGTCCAAAACTCTGAATCTATTTTGAAAACTAGTGTTTGTTTTTGGGATGTGTTTAACGTTTCATCTCTTTTATGCAGAGTCTCTGAATAGAAGTGAAGTGTTTCTCTCGTTTTGAACTCAATTTCGTTTTTATTCTGAGTTTACTTTTCGTTTTCATTCAGTTTCAGACAAATCTGTCGTTCCTTTTGAGAAATTATAGGATTTTTGTTTTTTGAATGAAACTTGAATTGAATGGTGTTTTTGAATAGTTGTCGGATTAGTTTCGAACATCTGATGAAAAATTATGGTTTGATATGATTTCACTCATAGAAGGATTGATGAAATTTTCATTTTCTTTCACTATTTTTCATATAAAGACTTAAAACTTATTTTAAGAATAGTTTTTCACTCAATTGTATTGAACGGAAAGAAATGTTTTGTTGTTTGTCTCGGATTTTATTCAGTCATTATTCAGTTGTTTTGTTAATTATTTTATAATTCAAGAAATTATTTGACTCTAAATATAGTCTCATATCGTGTGAAGACTTGAAATACTTTTGTTTTGTTTTGAATTTAGTCTTTGGGTTCTCTCAGAATATCGAGTCTTTAACCGAAATTAATCTAATTTTTTGGTCTTTTCTCCAAACAAATGAGAAATTGAGAAAAACCATCAATTTATTAACAAGGAACAACTTTTCCCTGAAAGCCTTAATCCTTTCTGATCAAAATCTATTGGGAAATGAGTTCTTTTCTGCTGAAAATCTGAGGCTTTCCTCTCATATTAAGCAGTGATTAATGTGTTTCTGATTTTTAGTTATTTTACTTATTCTTCTGTTTTTAGAAATTTTTTGTCGGAAACTAATTAACAGTTTTCTCTATCTTTGAGACAATTTTCACTTCCGAACAGTTATTTGAATACAATTTTCTGTTATTTAATCTCAAAATTTATTAATGATTTTCGTTCTGAATGTTATTCGTATCAAAAAAGTTATTATTTTTAGACACAAAACGAGTCGCGAAAAAAAAATGTTAAACAACTTTTTGGGTACTTCTTATGTATTTCTCTTCACATGTGTTTGAACTCTAAGTTTAGGCCAAACGTACGGAAATTGTTTTCGTAATTATCAACTGTTTTGAAGAAAATCAGAGTTTGTTATGAATTTCAGTAATTTTTTGGATGTTTTTCACTGAAATCCAAAACTATTTACTCATTATTTTCAGGACTTTATTTGAGTTCAAAAACATATTCTTCTGAAGACTTTAATCATATCCTGATTTTCATTGAATAGATTTTTATATAATTTTTTTCTTTCGTTTTGAAGTAATTTTGATAACAATTTCTATAATCTTTTCGTCACTTCTTTTCAACTCTTATTTTGAAGTATTTTTTGTCTGCACTTCACTTCACTCCAGACCTGAACTTTATATCAGAAAATTGTTATCAAATTTTTTACTTTAATTCAATTCTTATCAGATTTTTCCATAAAAAGCCTTTAATTTTGTAATTAAATTCTTTTCGTAAGAATTCGTCTGAACTATGAATTAATTTTATCTTTTTATTAGTGGCCGTAAAGGGGAGTAAATTCCAGACTATATCTGAGGTATTCGTAAGGGATTCAGACATTAAGACAATACCTCTGAAGTCATATAACTTTAGAATCAATTTTATTAAATACTTGAAAACCTTTTAATGACTTCAAACGGATTAATATTTTTTTTTGGAAATAATTCGATAATTTTTATGACACTAATAATTGAGGCTCTTTGTATTGGAGATAGATTTTTACCTTGATGATAATCTCATGGATTTGAGTTATTAATCCAGTTGTTATTTTTAAATTGATCTAGGTATAACCATAAATGTGATATATTTTCCTATGGGATAATCTGTTGTGAACTAAACTGGCGACTGCCCGCCGATCCCGACTACCTGTGTAGAGACGACAGCTTTCTTATCAGATTCGATAAACTGCCGGCACTTCCATCTGATACCCTATTGGCCCGAATCGCACGACTTTGTTGTCAGGTATATATAATAGTATATATAATAGTATATATTTAATAGTTTTTCGCTTAAATTTGGTTTTAATTACATTTATTTTGATATTATTATCAGAAAAACGCTTTAATTCGTCCGGAATTCGCAGAAATTCTTGAGATCTTCGAAACTGAGTTAATGTCCGAAAAAAACAGTTTTAATCCCAAAATGCGATACATATTGAGACGGGATCTGAGCCTCTCTTCCAGTAATTCCTCGTTTAATGATTCGCTACCACTGGACGGCGCCGGAGATATATGTGAGTCAAAAGTCATTTCCTTTTTTTGCAACAATTTCTCAAATTTTATGTCATTTTTATTGATATTTCTTTGAATTTCTTTTCCGTAGAACTAGTTTTCAGACAATTTTTTGTGTCTTTTATTTGAATTTTTGAATTGAATTCAAATCAAAGTTCGCTTTCATTCAAACCTTTTATGAATTTGTTTTGTTATTTGTTTTTATGCAATAAATTAATGAAATCTTTTCTGTCTTTTCAGTCGATCAGCACTTAATCCGTCGAAGGAATTCCCAAATCGAGAGGAAGTACTTCAATGGCAGTCATAGATAGCAACAGTCCTTTTGCTATCAATTTTTGTTTTTCTGTTTTTTCTTTAATTTCCGATTAATTTCGAGTCATATATAGTGTTATCGAAAAGAAATGAATTTTAAATTCAAATGAACTTAAAGTGCAATTCATAAGTAAATGTATGTCCTGTTGAGAGGGCCGGCGGCTAAGGGTCGGCACAACCGCTTAAAAGCTATTCTAGTCTCCAAACTGATTGTGAATCCGATTATTATTATTAACTAATTTTTCAATTAATTGATTTAAAATTCACTTTTGATTATAATCATGAGATTTGAATAAAAGTTTTGTTTAATATTTGTTTGATTTAAATGCTTGTGAGAGGACTGACCCTCTCATAACCCTCTTATTATTAACCAGTCATTAACCGAGACTCTCGGTCCGAGTCGTATCTGTTTTGTCAAAATCCCACACAAATCGGGTTTAATAATAAATTCAACTTTTATTGGATTTTTAAGAAATGTTACACTTTTTTGAGTGAATTTTAGGAAAAAAAATTAATAATTGAGTTCAGAATAAAAGTATTTTTCTGTCAGTTTATGATAAATAACAGAAGAGAGCGTCAAATACTTAATTAGACTTATAATAAATTTTATAGATTTTAATATACATTAAAAATAATTTCATTTTATAGTCTTTTACTTAAATTCTTTAGTTTATCATAAAATTCAGTTTTAATTCTATTTTTTTCGCAGAAAAATCAATAATTCAAATGAAAATCTGTTTAACTCAACGAAAAAAATGTTCAAAAATAGAAAAATAGTGAATACTGTCTGTCCGGACATCCGCTGAATATTTGAGAATAAGATTTAATGTCAAAAATCATATGAAAAAAGCATTTTGTTTTGGGTTACGATAAGATAGCCTTCAGTCAAAACTGAAGATATCGTTAGAATCTGTGTTAGGAATGGCACCGATTTTGTTGTCTGAGCTCTGGTTAGTTGTGTTTATCTGTCGGCAGAAGAAAATCATTAGTATTTTGAAGAAATGCACAGAATATGAGAAAATTCTGTCCAAAAAGTCTTTGAGATTCGGTTCTTAAAGCTTTTGTTCGGTTTTTATAGGAATTGAAAGCATTTTAAGAGAAAAGAAAAGCAAAACAAATGACGAAAACAAAAACTAAATACAAAAATAAATGTCAAAAACAAATCAAAGAAAAACAAAACTCTAAACAAAATAAAACAATTTGTATATAAATCATAATATTTATAATAATATATAATAATTAATAACTATTTTTATATAATATAATAAACTGTATATAAATTGGATTCAAAAAAATATAACTCTCTTTCGAATCAAAAAAATTCAAATCAAATCAAATCAACGAATAATTCAAATAGAAATCTATGGGAAGAGACACTGAGAGGAGTGTTATCTGTGAAGAAGAGCTGCGAATAGTATTATATTATAATTAATTGAAAAACAAATTCAATTAATGAGTAAATCAATAGAAAAAGAGTTGATTTCGAGTAAAATCTTCTAAAAAGAGTCGAAAAGAGCCAAAAATATCGACAATCATTCGGCGAAGAAATCGTCGGCAAACGGATCCGATTTAACAATAAATATATTCCTTTCCGGCGGCGAAATGTGGTCCTCCTGTGAGTCGACAGACGAGGACTTATTCAAAACGTTTTGTGCGGATATATTTGCCGACAATTTGACAGAATTTTCGTTTGAATTCGAATTTAGATTCAAATCTAAGGTATGTTTCGTTAGTTTTTGTTCAGAAAACTGCGAAAAATCCGACGAAAACCCGAAACAACTGCCGAACTGTTGGTCAGAGTCTGGCGGAGTATCGGCCGAAAAGCTACTGTCGGCGGTCGTCCATTCGGGGGACGACTTTATTTCGCTTAATCTCAACCTTTCCGGACATTGTCTCAAATTTGGCACAAAATCTGCCGACTGTTTGGGAGTCGACGTATCACTCGATTGGGTATCACTTGAAACCGAATTAGTCTTAAACTGATTCGCATTCGAAGAACTTCTTCGCTGTTGAGGATAATCGCCGGACATCGGGACAGAAGACAAATGCTTTTCGACGAACGAACACTCGAACGGATCCCAAGACGTCGAAGAAGACATCGTTTGGTTAACTGTTTTGCCCGAAGACTGAGTCAAACTCGAAGACAGTCTTCTGGCCATTGGTTGCGGTGGAACTACGCCTGGGGGCGGATTATTAGCTATTTTGCGCTGAGGGTTAGGCAGAGGTGGAGCCGATGGCGTCGTTTCGGTCATTGGTTCGCTGTATCGGTAATTAGAGGCTTCGAAGTCGTTGTGAAAAGTATTTGTATTCGTCGATGGATTTGGTCCGAAGGGATCGATAGACTGTCGATGAATAACATCGAATGACTGGTATCTGTGCTCTGGAAGTATCGTTCGACGCCTGGGAAGGGGTGGAGCGATCTCTGGTGTCGGAGCTTTTGGCGATTCTCTATTCAAGTCGTTTCGCGGCGGAATAGTTGGCGGACAGTCACGCGATGGCGGACGCGGAGGAGGTATCGGAGGGGGTGTCGAAGAATTGCTCGGATAAGACGCACCACTCAACAGAGGAGCCACAGTTTGGTTAATAGGAGGGATGGATATAAAGGGGTTGAAAGGGTTTGGAGACATTCGGCTATCGTTTGACGTACTGTCGGAATCAGTGAAGGGATTGGCGATTGAAGAGAGCGGTCGGTTCCGGACTACAGACACATTCGATGACTTCGAATGAAAAGAACATATAAAAAGAGGGAACGGGTCAACCATTTTATAAACAATGGATTCACATTTGGACTGTTGTTTAGGATTTTGATGTATTTTATGTACTTTTGTTTGACTCACCGTTTGATTGAATGTCTCGTTCGGTTGGCTATTAATGGGCTCAGAATTAGCACTCATTGATCGGTTGTTTGCCGGCAAATCGATGTTCAAGTCTCGAAGAGTGGGCTTCTGTTTCTGTTCCTATAGTTAAGTCAAAAATTGTTAATTTTAAGCGTCTTTTGTGTAGACTTTAGGACTGACCGCAAAAAATAGTGATTTATCGACAAAAGGTCTGTCCTTTCCTAATGGATCCAATTCGGCGAATACTGGTTTCACTTCATTCAACATATCGTTTGATCGATTGATACCAAATCCTGTGCCTAACATCGGGTTGGGAGGAGTCGGCGCCGATACAGACGGCGGCGGCGGAGAAGACGCGACAGACACCTGACTGTTAGCCAGAGATCTGTCCGACAGAGAAGAAGGGGTCGACCAGACATTCGACTGATTATTAATGTTTCCATTAAAGCTATTATTAGTATTATTTGGATTATTGTCTGAATTATTGTTAAAATTATTATTATTCCAAACGTTTTGAGCATTAAATTCATTAATAGTTTGTTGTGAACTGAGACCAGAGTTTTGGTAATTATTTGCGAACAAAAAGTTTTGCTTTTGTTGTTCGCTATTCAATGGGTTGTCGAAAGAGTAGTAAAAGTTGTTTCCCTTTGTGTTCAGCGATGAACTCAACTGTCGTTCATATCCGACACCAAATCCACCGTTTAGTGAATTGTTCAACGATTTTGAGGACTGGTTCTGCTGTTGTTGTAATTGGAAGTCGGCTTCGGCTGCCATTTGGTCGCACATCGAGTCGAATATCGAAGAACTTATTGAATGTATTTCAGCAAAACAGGCGTAACTGTAATATCAGTTCAATTTATTCACTATTTCTTATCAATTGATTTAAAACAAATGAAAACTCAGAATTGAGTCCTCATTGAAAAGTGTTATTCATTTGTTTACCGATCTGTTGAAGATGTGGTCGAACCGACCGATTGGTTATTGAGTGAAGACTGGAATCTATTTCGATCGACATTTCGCTGAGGGATAGCCACCGCTTCGCTTGCGTTTGGACTCATTTGTAGGGAAGTCTAGAGTGGAAACAGATATTAGAATTGAGTTTTGGTTTGTTTTAACAAATGTTACTCACATTCAACTCATTGTGAGTTCCCGAAGCGCCGAACAGATCCCTGAGTGCCATCGAATTGGAAGAATCGTTGAAACTGTTGGCCAACTGTTGAGGCTTTTGATGGAAGTCTCGACTCATTGGAAGCGATATATCAAACGGTTTACTACTGTTGGCACCAATTGACTGGTTTTGAGACTTTTGTTGCGACCCTCCACTGGCGGAGAGGTTGTCCTCATCGAAGTTCGCCCAATCGCCTGACGATAAGGACAGGGATCCGAACGATGAGGCAAAAGGATCAGCACTTAAGGGATCAGTTCCTGTCACTGGCATCTAAATGAGGAGATATTTTAAATACATTTGTTGATAGAGTTTGTAATTTAAATTTGATACTTGTTCCAATTTGTCCTTGTTCACTTTGAAATCGGTCTCAAAAACAGAATCCATTGGTTCGAACGCAGAAAAGAAGTCTATCTCTTCGACTGCCGGCCCAGAGCTGGTGCTCGAGTTTGTGGGCACTGGCGGTGCGGGCATTAATGGCACGTTCGGTGACTCGGATCGCGACGGCCTGAGCGTCGCACTCGACTCCCGCCTAATCTTCTCCTCTGTTATGGCACCGGATGTGACGCTATTTCCGTGATTTGTGGCACCGGTTGTCGAAACGCTTTCGTTGACTATTATCTCACTTTTCTTTCGCTTAAGGGTTGCGGCGAATAACTGTCCGATTGATGACTGAATTGGAAATACAAAAATCGATTAAATCATATGAAAGGTATAATACTCTATAATTCATACCATTATAGGCATCGCCTCCTTTTGAGTCTAACAAATGGCAACAAAATTATATTTATTTGAAGTGATTTATCAATTGAAAAAAAACCTTAAAAGCGATGAATTGATGTCCAGTACTACTCGAACCAAAAACATAACCGAAAGCCCTGGTGTCCGACTCATCCCTAGAGATGAACGATATCTGTGGCACTGAGTGATGGTATATGAGTTCCGAAGTTGTGGCGTCCCTTATCTTAATTCCATCGAATGATATAAATAAGTGGACTTTGCGTTTGTGACCTCCCAGTCCTTTATGGAGTATCTGTTTTTAACAAATAATTTGTTTTATTGAATGTAAATAAAAATATTTTTTGTCAAACAATTAGATTAAGAGTCGATTATATTGTTTTTCGGTAAATATTTCTGGAAATGTGTTATTGAGATAATGACTGCGCGATCAGTGATCACAAGACCTCTGGTTTAACGACTCCTGGTGTGGGTATTAGATAAGGGATCAGATGAAAGAGTTATTGAAATTTTTTATTTGTTTACAACTCCAGAGTTTATTGTCTCAAATTTCATGTCATATCCATTGATATTAGTCTTGGAATCAATTGATTTGAATAGAATTACATAAAATAGTCATAAAATTTGAATTTCATAAGAATTGTTATGAATGGGAGGCGTTGTTGTTATCACAGGACAGGCATTCAATTCGTGACAATCTATTGATTTTTTTCCCAAATATTTTCAGATTTCTTTGTTTTGTTTTGTATTGAAATAAAAAAATATTTGAATTTTAAAAATAGATTTTTTTGGCGTAAAAAAGAGAGTTTTATAATAAGTTTTCTCTCAATAATCAATTGAATTACATTACAATAAATTAATGCAAAACTAAAGTATCGCAAAACCAAAGTATCGGAAATCTGTTTAAAAAATGTTTTCTTATCTAAAATTGACTTCAATTGGACTTCGATTGCAATTAAATTTAGAGACAGTTATGAAATCAAAAGAGTTATTTAGTCTCAGGAATAGTATGAGTCGTTTATCACATCATATGATAGGGAAATGACTCTTAAAGGAAGGCCTGAAGTAAAGGTATTCCGGACTTTAAATTCACTGAAAATCTGTTTTAAAAATGAAATGAACTTCGATTTAAAGGTCGGGACTCAGGAGGGAATCAATTCACAAAAATGTCTTCAATATTACGAAATATCACAAAAAAAACTGTTAAACAAATCTTAAGACAAATAATTAGTTCAGAGATGAGATGAGTCCATACCTTCAACTTTTTAAGGCTCTGTTGACACATCTGTTCACCTCTGGCTTCGGCCACAAACTCGTGTCCAATGAGTTTAGCGGTGAATTGGATGCCTTCCCCTAAGAACTTGTCCTCATTTTGTATATCATTTGCCGAAGACTTATATCCGTTAGTATTACTCAATTGGTTACTACTATTACTGGAAGCGATTGTCGGCCATTTGTTTGATGACCTCTTTGTGTTGACCTGACCTTCGGTTGACTTGGAGTGGGGTTCGGGCGTCGAATCCGATTTTCTGCCGAAAAATCTTTTTCTACCGAAACTCAGATTCATTTGATTATCGACCGAATCGTTTGCCGTTTGACTGTTGTCCGCATTTTCGGTCATTTCATTGTTTTCGGTATTATTTCCGTTTATTTTATCCATAATTTTCGTTAAATTGTTATTAAATTTGTTTATCAATTGATTTGTTGACCAAATGTTTAGAAAATTAAAGAGAAATTGATTTTAGTTTAGGATTTGAATCAAATTTTTATATCAATTATTGAAAAAACTATTGAATCAAAAACTAAAACAAAATAAACACAAAAAACAAAACAAAAACTAAATTCAACTCTAATTTGAATAACTATTAAATTGTGACTAAAATATCAAAAAAACTTTTTATACGTTTTTCTGAGAAAATTATTAATATTTTTTGAGTTAAATCTTTATTATTATTATTTAATTATTAATTATTATTAAATACTTTTTATTAAATCTCTTTTATTAGACACAAAATAATACGAAAAAAAAACTATTTTCTAACGATTTTCAGATCAATTGATAACTGATTTGAGATTCAATTGAATTGATGTTTTATTTTTCTTGTGATTGAGATGATGTCAATCTAATCAAAACATTTTTTGCAAGATTAAAAATCCGCCCCTTTGTGTGATGTTATGCCAATATCCCAGTCATCAGTTGGGGATTAATGGCATTGTTTTTCATCCATTGATTAATAGGTTTGGCTTTCGATAAGCAAATCAATTGTGACTTCAATTTAAAACTGATTTTGATTTTTTGGTCATCAGTTGTGATGAGAATGTGATTACATAACAAAAATCTTTTGGGTTTTTCGCAAATATATAAACAAACACTCATTTCAACCAATTTCGAGCCTTTTTCGAGACTATTTGGGGAATGACTCCACAGTTTTCCGGAGATTTTGCGCAAACACTACCAAAACCTCTAAAACTACAATCGAGTACATTTAAATTAAACTTTGCTTTCATTTACCTTCAAAAAATTAATTTTATTCTATCTAGCTTATTTTTAAACTTAATCGTGAATTTTCATTTTATCTTGAATTAAAGATGTCAATTATATTTATTTGAATTGTAAATTATAAATTAAAAATAATGAGAGAATAAACTTGATCACAACTCTCTCAAACAACGTTACGTAAAGGTAAAGGGGGAGTCATCTACCACTGGATTTGAAATTTATGGGGCAATAATACTGACAAACAATTACCTCATTTATGAATGTTTTGGTCATTTTTTGAACTGAAAAATCTCTGATTTAATGATAAGACCCATAAATAACATAACTTTGAAAACATTGACAAATATTTTGCGAACCCTTCTCTGCATTCCTGACATTCATTAACTTTTTTGCAGTAAAATAATCGATGGAATCGTAATCGCAGATTAGTTAAGAGATATAATAAGGTAATCAAATAGTGACTATATGTGACTATATCTCCGATGGAATTAAGTTTTAAACTTTATTCAACTTTTCCAGGATATTCAACTCCAAATTAAACTTGATCAGATTTTGAAGGATAAAAAAATGATTAAATTAATTTTAAAACTGAGGTTAAAGGCTTACGAGAGATGACAAAAAATAGTGGTTATTGACAGGGTAACACTTCTAATTTTTCAAGGAGATTTTGTTTTTAATTTCATTTGAGAAAATGAAATCTATAGTAATGGTAATGTCGGGAGACCCCACCCCCTCCAAAAAAAATTTGACCTTTTTTCGAACTTTTCACAGTCTGGTAGAATGATGTGAATAATTCTTTTTTGAACTTGTCAATTTCTCACTGTATTATTACAACGAATGTCTTAATTTTCAAGAGAAAGTCTCGCAATACCATGATCAATCAAATATAAAAAAAATAAATAAACAAAAAAATTGTTTCTAAAAAAGTTTTTTCACCTTTCATTACATAATTTTTTTCCTTGAAAATTTCCTTAATATTATGTGCATGTTCAAAGTTGAACAAACTTTTTCGAACTTTATTTATAACCAATCATTTTGATGGCAATCCAGAACATAGTTTTTTTTTGATGAGAATAAGTTTTAAAAATATTTTAAGCATATTAATCATGATCAATTTTTATTTTTTTCACAATTAATAAAAATGTCTACTGTTCAACATTAATTTTCTCTACAAAATTGAATAACCCAGTCAAAAGCTAATTAAGTTAAATTTCCTAAAATTAGATTAGATTGCTAGGTAAGGTTTCAGATATCTGAATATTTTCTAACTGTGTTTAAAAAATTTATAATCAATTAAAACGATTCAATTCTAAGCTCATCATAAGTATAGTGAAGTATTTCCCGAACTGTCATTCCATTAATTATCCGAATCATATCCTCAGATGTCAACGACATATAGAATCGGTTCCAGCAGTTCTTCTCAGAGACTGACCGGTGGTCTCCGTTATTATCTGCAACAATATTGGCACGATTTGGGTGACCAGCGGACAATCGATCTCCCAATGATACGCGAAGGACCATGCCCAATGATTACTTTAATGATACTTTACCTGCTGTTTGTATGTAAGGTCGGACCCAAAATGATGAAAAACAGGGAACCGTATCAACTGAGAGGACCGATGTTTGTCTACAACACAGTTATGGTTGTCATAAATTTCTATTTTTTCTTTGAGGCGATTAAATGGCTTGACTACGGGCGAACACTTTCCAATTTCAAGATGCCCGACGGCACAGACAGGACAGAGCGTACGATGGCTCACATCTGGTCGTTCTATTTGTACTGGCTCACAAAGTTCCTCGACCTGTTTGACACCGTGTTCTTCGTGCTGAGGAAGAAATACTCACAGATATCGGCATTACATCTCTATCATCACACAGCCGTCCCTATCCTGGGTTGGTTGTACATCTGGTACATAAATGAAGCGCCGGCGGTAAACCTATTTGCCTTGCTCAATTCGGCGGTACACGTGATTATGTACGGGTATTACGCGTTGGCGGCTTTGGGCCCATCCATACAGAAGTATTTGTGGTGGAAGCGATACATAACACAAATACAATTACTCCAATTCGGAGTGTTGTGTATATACGCGTGCATTGGCTACAAATATCAGCAGAACTGCCCTCCGTTCGTCTTCTGGTTGGCCGCATGTATGTATAATACTTACCCCCACCCCCACCCCCAATAAAGTCCCCCTTTGAGACACCTAATAAAGTGTAAGCATTTTCCCCGAAATCTTACCTACTATTTGAAGAGATATTTGATTGTGATGTATTAATCTTGGTCTTTTCGTTTATAGCCCAACCAATTGTTTTCCTCCTAATGTTCGCAAAGTTTTATCTCATTTCTTATTCAAAAGTCAAAAAAGTTGACTAAGTTTTTAACAAAATTACATGTTTTGACCTAAACTTTTGATTATAAATTTTATAATAATAATAATTTTGATTAATTTAATATAATATAATTAAATATAAAATAATATTTTCTCAAATTTATGTTTTTTTTTCATTTTATTTTTTCAATTGATGTTTACTTCGAATAAATTTTTGATTTTTAATAAAATATTTCTTTACTTTTGATTAATATTTCTCTTCGAGTCATAACTTTAGAAAAAGTCCGACCGGAAGGAACTCATTTCTAGAGGCTTACCGGCAATTAGAATATATTTTTCAATTTTTCAATAGTTTCTAATAATTTCGAAAATTTTTGAACTTTTTAGTTTAGAATTGAACCTGGTTCAAATTAGTAGTTTTTGTTTTCTATACGTCTACACTATTTAATTAGATCTATAATCATAAAAATTAGTAGTCCAGTCCCTTTCGAGGGATTTCATACCTTCCTGACTGTACATGTTAAAGGAGTAGCTTATTATTATCAAGGTGTTTTATCATCGAAAAATTCGAGTCCATTTCGGTGATCTTAAACCGCGTAAACTGTAATTATCCACTACTTTGATACAATCTTTTTCAAACATGAACAACCTTGATCAACACAAAGATAAATTTTTCAAATTATATGATCCTATTATTTATTTTCTAGCTTTTTTACTTTGTTTTTAATTTATCATGATTATTTTTCAAATGAAATTATTTTCAAATTAATTTCATTAAAACTATTAATAGCGTAAATCTTTTGAATTTTTATTTGATTACTTGGTTTTTGATAACATGAATACTTGTTCAATGCACCCATTTCCTGGCGTGTTTTAAAGCGCTATTTGGCCTTGTATAAATATTGATTCGAGCAATTTAATTTTAGCAAGGTTAATGATCCATTGTATAAGTTAGCAGGAAAAGTTTTTGAAAATTCAATAGAGAATAAACGACAAAAATAAGTTTTGTTTTATTATGACTTTATTTTAAACAGTTTATAAATTTCCTGTGAAATCTTCATTTGATCAATTTTTAAAAAAGCATCTAGATTCTAGAATTTTTTTCATTCAAATTTTGAGTTTGAAGTAAAAAAAAGTTTTATAACCCTGGTTACTATTAAGCAATGGATTCGAATTCTGAGATGGTCTTGGTTTTCATTATGATTTGGATCGGATTAATTGCGTGGATAACTATTTTGCAATCCCTGGCAATTCTAAGCGAAAAATGGAAGCGATTATCGATTGTCGAGAATTTGAGATCAATTTATTTGAAAACTGAAAACTCCGACAAAAATAAAAAGAATGAAGAAATTAATCATTTATTCAGATCATCAAGATCAATTATTCAAATCGTATCGATCATAGTTCACTATGCCTTTGAATTTTTCAATGAAAAAGACCTGCCTTCTTTTTGGCCATTGTCAGGTTGGGCCATAGATCAAGTGGTTTATTTAATTTATACAATGAACAAGGTCAGTCTTTTCTACACATTCTTCATTAATGGAGTCACTGCATTTAAATGGTTGTTCAGAATTCAATCTTGGAAAAATAAGTTTAATTGGAGAATATTTGCAAGATTCTATTTAAGAAAATTGAGACAAATCGCTCCCTTTTATTATTTTTTGATTGTTTTCAATAACTTTTACTTAAAATACTTAATAAGCGATTCAATGAAAGACCCTTTGGTTGAGAGCGTCTGCAGAGAGAGTGTTGTCTCCAATATGTTATTCATTTCAAACTTTTCACGACCGGATAGAATGGTAAGAATAACCATTAATTTTATATTATCTTAATAACTTATAAATTAAGTGTATAAACTGGGGATGGAGTTATTCTGTGTTAATCCAACTTACTCTTATTACACCTATATTTGTCTCGGCCTTCAAAAGGTAAGTCTATGTTCACCATGTTTTAATCACCATGTTCATATCGATTGCATGATATCAGAGGCTGGAAATTCGGGTTGACCAGAGTTATGCTTGGTAATTTGATTCTTATGTGGATTAATGGGTTCGTCTACTTCTCAGAGGGTTTTGTCGATACTTTCGATTCAAGAGATTTGGAAATAAGGAAATACTATTTCGCAGCTTTTGTGTCAGTTTTAAGCTATTATTTGATAAACTTGTTCTTAATTTTATTTATCTTGCTAATTTATAGAAAACCAGAGAGTTACTTGTCTCAGGTCTACTTCAAGCCCTTCATATGGGGTATCGCTTATATCAATGGAATAGCTTTCGGATATGTTATGGAAACCAATGGACTGAATGTCTTTCAAAATAACGATTTATTCAAAAGATTGGTCACTATTTCGAAGATCGCTATCGTTTTTCTCTTTTCCTCGAACATATTGTTAATTTGGCAAGGTGCTTATTCGTTTGATCTGAATAGGGCTGAGTCCTGTCTAATACCTTTTTTCACTTCGTTAATCATTACGGATTATATAATCAAACTGAGCATGCAAAAAACTCAGTTCGTTAGAAAGATATTAGATTGGCCACTTGTTTACCATTTAAAATATTTAACAAGATCATGCTACTTGTTCAATCCAATTGTCTTGAATTCCATAGCATTTGTATTGCCTTTTGTGAAGTTCACTCCATTTGACTCTCGTTTCAATTTTATACTAAAATTAATGTTTAATTTGATTTCATTTTCCGCTTATATTATATTTCTTTACGTTTTGTGCGTCTCTTTTGTAGTGGTTTTTGAGATACCCCTCACTTTTTTATCCAACACTTTGTATGAATTTTTATTCGGACCCAACAATGAAGAACAAATTGAGATAGATCAAATTAAAGCTTTGATTCTTCGAACGAAAATGAGAAAGTTAAAAAAGGTTTTGTAAATATTATAATTTGTAATATAAACTTTAAATTGTAATTTCATTTCTCAATAAAAATTTTAATCTAATTTTTTTAATTTTAATTTTTTTAATTTCATAATAAAGAAATGTTTCACTCCATACAAATTCTATTGGATATAGAATTCTAGTTTTTGTATTGGTATTGGCCTATTTCCGCTTGATTAAAAATTTAGCTCAAAAATGTTTGAAAATTCAAATTAAATTTCATATCATAGTAACCCCTAATTACTAGCTTGTTTGCTTTATTTAATGGATAAGTTTTCTAATAGATTTATTGCTTAATAATTATCAGTCCAGATATTGAAATAAAATATACCAGAGCAAATAAAATTTTGGAGGAAGGAAATTACTATAATTCTCGAATTGATAAAATAACTTGATATATAGTGAAAAATAGGAGAAAATTAAAAATTAAATTTTCAGTTGAAATCCTTTCATGAATATTTAGAAAAACTTTCCTACAGTACATTGACTTTACTTTTAATTTGAGCAAGCAATTTTGTAACTTAAGTATAAATTTAAAAACAAAAAAAATAAAATAAAACAGTTCATTTTTGAAAATTTGTGAGAAATGGATTTGTATTATCAAGTGTTCCTTTACTTTATTGTGATCTGGGTCATTTTGATTTTTTTCGCAACAATCTTACAATCACTGGGAGTTTTGAACCAAAATTGGAAAAACTTATCGATTATTGAAAATTTGAGAAAAATTTTTAAATTTAATGTTGAAAATGTCAATGAAAGTGATAAGAATAAAGACATTTTAAATCTATTCATTTTATCAAGAGTAATTATTCAATTATGGGGGTCATCAAGTCACTATTGTAACCAAATTTATATTGATGTTGGTTTCAAAATGTTGAATGAGATGAGACTTTCTGATAACCTTCAATACCTTATTGAATTTCTTTGTGTTTTTGGAACCAGGATCAGTTTATTCTATGCATTCTTCATTAATGGAAACAACGCCTTCAAGTTCATTTCCAATGATTCATCAAAGAATATAGAGTCTAATTGGAAATTGATAGCAAGATACTACTTTGGGAAATTAACACAAATCGCACCTTTTTATTATGTTTTGATTTTTTTCAATAACTTTTATTTAAAATACTTAATAAGCGATTCAATGAAAGACCCTTTGGTTGAGAGCGTCTGCAGAGAGAGTGTTGTCTCCAATAT
>JAQIXV010000594.1:0-25653 GCA_034700625.1 Tectocepheus velatus
AAACTTTTGGATTTACTCTCAATTTGTTTGCATTCAGAGGACTATCACTCGAGACCTGATTCTAATCAAATTGTGGAAAAAATCAATGAATTTTCACTTCAAAAGAGTTTTGTTTTAAATGAAGAAAACATTTCAGAGTTTCTAACTTATATTGAAATGCCTGGAAATGAATTCATCTTCAAATTTTTCAATTGCAAGTTAAATTTTCAAAACAATCAACGCTAGAAAGGTAATTTAACACATTTGTTCCTTCAAATTTGGTTTTAAAATTTGACAGAATTTATGTCATTTTAACACTAGATGGCAGACATCGTCCATTAGGTCAACAAAATAACTTTTCATGCTAAACTTATTATCAGATAAATTGAATAAGCATATTTATCAGGGGAATTCTTAAAAATAATATTCATTGCTTCAACTCTTCTATAATCTCTCAAATCATATTTTTAAAATTTGACTAGGTTAATTAAATGATATCTAAAATTATTCTTTCATTAACTTAGAACGAGTACAAACTGTAAGAATAACATTTATCAAGTTTAGTTTATAAATTTATCAAGAAAGTTTTTAATATGGAAACAAAGCATTCGATATAATCTTTTTGATTCGAAACTAACCAAGATGATCTCATTCTTCTTCAGTTATATTATAATAATTGTTAATATTCTTAGTAACGGTTTGCCGGCAGATGTCAACTATTGCTCCGAAAGCCACCCTTTCCTCATATCAGTTGACTTTTTTGAGGGGGAGAGTCGTTAAACTCCGGCACTAATTATAATAATTGTAATAATAATAATAATGATTGCATTTATTCAAATGGTGGGCAATCATGCGATGCTCCAACACATCAGGCCGTCCCTATCTGTCTCTTCATACTGTATATTGAGTGCAATGTTTACTACCCGTCCCCTGCAGTAAATGATTAGTCACGTAATCTCATAGTTTAGGCAATAATTTTGATAACATTTTTGGTGCGCTTTTAAAGGCCTTAACATCGGTCCGACTCATCGCGTGGGAGAGGGAGGGCTCTGAGAGAAAGAGAGGGAGGAATGGGAGAGGGAAGGAAAGAGAGGGAACACTTTGTTATAGTATTTTTTGGCGTTTGAATGGAAATCATTGCAATCACTTCAGCCAAACATCATTTTATAGATTTATATTTTCTATTCATTTCCCTATAAATGAGTGTATTTTGGGTTCAAACTGTGTTTTGCGTTTCGTTTTGAGGCATTTTTTCAGTTTATTATTATATTATATAATATTTTTTTTGTTTGTTTTCAATGAAAATGTGATTCAAATTATAGTTTCCTTTCAATGAAATTAAAGTCAATACAAATGTATGAAACGAATGAACCGTTTATTGAATTATTACTTCATTTTAATTGTTATATAATTTTCTTCTTATTATTTGAATTGAAATAAAATGTTTTGCAATTTTTCGGATGATTTCCAGAAATTTGTTTCTTTCGTTTTCTTTTGAGGAAAAATAAAGGGATGTCTTAAGACTTAAACACAAGTTTTCGCTAATATTTAGGAAATTTATTCAAAACATTTCTCTGGAAAAAAGTCATGACTCGGATGAGTTCAATACGTAAGCCTTTATTTTTCTGCTCGATTATAGTTATCTCACAGTTTAATAAACGTAATACTTATTATGTAATTGATTATTGAAATCTGTGTTACAAACTGCGCTCGATTACGATCTCATGGTTTCGAGTGACCAAGGTGTTGATAAATCAGCAAGGTCATTATTGATGAACGCGTGGAAGGCCATTTAATAGCGAAAGTTAACCAAGTTAAATCAACTAGAACAGTTTTGTTGTGTTTGTTACAGTCGGCAAACAGAGCCGCTCCGCTCCGCTCCGTCTGTATGCGCGCTCAGCCTATAACTGGGTTTTCATGGTTTGGAACGCACAGCACATCACTGGAGATGCCGTTCCACTCACTCTTGCCGTTTGAAAAATGAAAACATTTTTTCTTTTTTGAGGAAAAATTTTAGAGAAATATTAAACGGAAACAATTATTTGGTCACTCGGACAGCACAGGTGAATGACCAGGGTGCTATTTTGTTGTGGTTTCTTTATTTGGCTGATCAAGCTTAAAACTATTATTAACTGTATGTATAGGAAAATTCAATGCCAAATACAATTTGTCTATCTAGCTCACATTTTTTGGGATGTACCTAAACCTCATTTTTAAGCATGCAAAAATATTCGCAAATCTATTCTGGGTAATCGCAGTCGAGATAAACTCCTCTATAAATTTTCCAAGTTTTTAAAGAACCTGATAAAGATCTTTTTACAAGTAAAAATTACAGCTTCAACAAGATCATTTCCAAATTACAAGAATCATCGCAGTAAATAACTTTATTAGAAGTCATGACACGTGAACCCCTTGGCTATCCCTGGGATGAGTGCGTGGATAACATCTTAACCGTAAATTAATTGGTTGTGAGAATCAAATGATGAAACAAAAACTCAAAGTAATTGTTAATTAGGTTTAGAGTCGAAGAAGAAGTGCTTATAATCGACGCCAAAGAGAAGCGAATAAAAAGTTTTAAGTAAAACAAAAGGCCTTTCGCTTTTCAAAAAGAACCTGATTGTAATTAATTCCTCGATTATCTCTCAGCAAAAATAAAGGTGAAATTGATTGCTGCGAAATCTTGTCTTTGTATTGAGGGCCTGGAGGGCTGAAGAGCACACCATAAGAATCTCTGATTAAATAATTATAATTATGTTGTCTTTAATGTTGAAACAAAAAACACAAAATGTTTTCTCTTTAATACAATAAACAAAAATGAAGATGAATTGTGACCGCAATAAGAGGTATCTGTGCCGTCAAAAAATAGCACAGAATAACGCCGTTAGTGAGAGTGTGTGCTCTGCTGTGGAGAGAGATGTGCTGTGCGTTCAATCGGGGAGAGAGTGAAAGGAAGAGTGAGTGTGTCAGTAGAGAAGAGTGCACTGAAGTGACCAAGATAATGTAATTGTAATGATATGGTTATCTTCTCCATTCATTCTGAGTTATGCTGAGTGAAGGCCAGACACGAGTTGATGATTACGTTTTAGTGGAGAAGAAAAATGTTTTGATTCTTATTATTATTATTTATGTAAAAAATTTTCTGAAGAAAAATAAAATTAACGTTAAAATGGATTTTCGTTTCATTCGCTTTTCATAAAAGACTTTCATTGAGTCTCTGATTGAGGAAAAAATTGCTGAAAATTAGTGAAAATTATTTTTCTCTTTTGAATCTCTCTCTCCCTCTCTTCAAAGCTGTCGGCTCTCGGCCTGTGATAGAGGTCTGGGTTTGTATTGATGTGTAAAAACACTTTTCATAACTATTTTTTTATGCTGTGCTAAACCCCGATGTCTGGCGAATTGAGTGATTAATTTGAGGTCTGACTCAATGTATGAGAAAAAACAGTTTTCGGTCTAAACTTTCTGTTGATTTGCGTTTAGTATTACATAAGAAGTTATTTTCGTAATTGAATTAAGACTTCATAACATTTATCCCATTGACTGTTAAAACGTTAAAAACGTATTTCTGTTTTAATGAGTTTAATAACTAATGTTATCTATCAATCAGTTTTCAATTTGATGGTTGAGTTTTGTTTCAATGATTTTTTAATTCATATGAATTTTATGATTATTTTTGTGAACAAAAGTTTAAATAAATATTTTTGAATGAAAAACAGTTTTGAATGAAAATTGTATTTAATTTCTTCGTTTCGATGATTAAAAACAATTGAATTGAAAAATACTTTTAGTTATATAACGGAAAGGTATCTGAAAATTATTCCTGAAGAGTGAATACCTGTGCGCTCTTTCCAGTGATAATAACGGAGGGGAACGACAGCTGAAAACGATTTTTATATTTTTGTTTCTCTTATTTTCATAATTTATTACACAAACAGTTATTCTGTGCCTAAAAGTCATCAGAAAAAGGACAGACATCTCTCTCACGTGCCATCAGTTGATTATTAACCGACTGTCTGTCCGTCCGTTTCCCGGCTATGAGAGGAGAGAGACATGACTTGAATCAAAAGTATTATTAAAAATACGTTTTTTCGCATAAAATAATTGTTTGGATAAATTTTTTTGCTGAATATCAGACGAAAAGTATTTTTATTATTATTCTGTTCCGCGAAATACCAGAAGACCTGAGCTCTGATGATGTCATGCAATCGGCAAATGGACGGCCACTTAAAAGGACAGTCTGTTTGCCAACTGATTGAATGAGAATAGGAAAAGCCTAACGTTTTTCTCACAGGAATTCCTATTCAAACGATAATTACAATCGAAGTAATAATAATAACAATAATAGTAATGAACTAAAAGTCAATAATTTATTTAATTAATGACATATTTTTGGAAGATTTTCAGCAGTCGTTTGGATAAAACTCTAGTAAATACTTGTTTTCATCACTCGATTACATTCGACTAATAAATACTTGAAAATAATTTATTGGATTTTCAATGATTTTTCTGTTCATAACAATAGTGTTTGAAGTGATATAACAAACATTAGAGAAAAGACTAATTAGTCTCTTATGTGTCGTTCCTATTTTCGATGGGGAAAAACGCTTACACCCGTTGGACGGGCGGCTATTACTCTCGTAAGGACCTACTCCACAATCATAGCTTTTACAACAGAGAGTGCAAAATATGTCGACAATATGTAAACGATTTGTTTTATCAGTATTTCGATGATATTTATCGCATGAAAAATATGTATGAAAAGAGGTGAGCATTTTTTCCCTAGCCCTATTTTCTATTTTTTGTGTTCTCGCTCAATTTGTTCTCATTGAATTCATTCGCTTATCTTGTGTTTGCAATGAGTGCATTGAAAACTGTAATTTATTATAGAGATTTTTGTGTAACTTGATCATTTCATTGAAGTTAAGTTTGTGGTTGTTTTAAACAAGTTTTATTTTTATTAAGCTAGCTCATTTTTCCAAAATTAATTTTAAAACCAAATTGCTTTGATTTACTAGAAAAAGTAATTGCAATCAATTGCCAATAAATTATTTATTTATTCAATATTTATCTTGCATATTGATTTTGTTTAACTTAAAGACTGTAAACATATTTAAAATCTTTGTATTTGATTTTGCATATAAAGCTTGCTAAATAATTGGACAAAAGTTTGAACAATTTGTTAATCTTTTGTTGAAATAGAGTTTTTTAATACTTGCTGAATGTTTGAATCATTGCCTAGATAAAGTATTTAGATTTTATACAATTGTTGTTTATAATTTTTTAATGCATGTTTATAAACTGTAACCAAATTTAAAGTTAATTCTTTTATTTATCATTAGTTAGCTAGAGCATAAATTGTGGACATTTTTCAATTTTTTCAAAACGTATATGTTAGGCAAAATTTTGTTTTAAGTTTTGTTTTAATCTTGCAAAATAAATATTGGGTTTGGTTTTAGAAAATAAATATTTTCAATTCGAACCCTATTTTTGAATTAATTTTAAAAACTGTAAACTCATTGATTCAATAAAATAAGCAAGATCAAAACTCAATATTTTAAAACTGGAAATGAATTGATTTTCATATTTTTGTGCTCACTATGATAAACCTAGATCACATTTGGTTTATTCAAAATTCTCAATATTAAAATTGGTACAAATTTTACGATGCTATTGGCCTTGCTCAAATTGTTCCATGATAATTATTCATCAATTAAATTGAAAACTTTCCTTAAATTGGATTTTCATTAAACATTTATCAAAATTTTAATCTTTTCCCTAATTTTGAGTCAATTTTAGTCTAAAAATAGATATAATTTCCAAAAGAAATCCGTAAAACAAATTGAAATAATGAGTTATAATTGTACGTCATTTCCAAGAATAAATACTGGCTGGGTCACTTGCCAGGATCTAGATAATAATAATCAGATAAATTTTAATTGAATTTTCATTTCTATTGAGTCTGTGATTTAATACCTGTCCTTAATTCCCAGGAATTATCGGATATTTAATAGAAATAAATACGAGATTTGAAGTGAAAAACAAATTAAATGTTTTCGAAACAAAAATAAATAACAAAAAACTCAATATTTTTGTTCAAATGTTTGTTAAGCCAAAAGTCAAACACATTTTTCATTCATTCAATTTTCAAATAACAAGAAAAAAAGAGTTAAAAGTTTTTGAATTCTTTTGAACTCAAATTAAAAGAGATTTTAATCAAATTGTTTGAAAATTCTTCAGTTATTTTCATTCGATTAAAGATAAAGCTGATGTGAATGTGCAAGGTCTCATTTCGAAATGAAACTCCTTGAAAATAAACAAGAACAATCGGTATTCATTACTGAATCAATCAGTTCTAGGTTGAATTTTAAATGAGTCAGGCGATTAAAGAGTTAAACTAGGATTCAATTAATCAGCTATCAAATTTAACCAAGAAAAACCTTGGCTATTATGCAAATACATATCCTAACGTCAAAACAAATATTTTTTATCATTTTTGTGTCATTTAATAACTTATTGTTATTTTACGGGAAAAACATAAATACAATTAAAATGAAGCAAAAAATTAAATGATTTTTCATGTCTTGCGTCTAAAACAGCGGATGAATCACTACTTCATTCACACACTCCATGAGAGGGAAAGGGGACGGAATAATAGACTCTAAAACTAATGAATAGATTTATATGTATTTTCTCAAGTCTTGTGTCTCTCTTTCCTGGGATATAATGTCGAGTATTATATACGGAGTTGTTTTGTGAGACACTATTGTCTGTGAAAAAAAAATAATACTTTAGTTTACTATAAGTTTCGGTGACTTTTGTCGGGTTTTACTGCAAAATATAATTACAGGAAAATGTAAATTATTTTTCAGTAGTTGTGAAGTAGTTTTTTAAAGCCCTCTGTTCTCTGCAAAGGGAAAGATAGGGAACGCATATCTTCTGAGGACAATGAAAAATGATAGACAAAAATGACATTTCCCTTCACGAGAGAGAATATGGGAGAGTATAAAGAGAGGTTGTGCCGTATTTACTACGAGTTTAATGTTTTTGGGAAAATTGTTTTTTATAGTATTTTCTCTATTTTTCTCTTCAACTCTCATGTGTCTCATCTCTTTCCCCCCTAATAACGACTGTATGATGTGCTGTGCTTTTGAGTGTGCAGTGCCTTATGTAATAGAGCACAGGGTGATTAAATTTTTTGCCATGATCACTTGTAATAGAGGAAATGGATGGTGAAGTTTTCAATTTAAGGTCATGTGATTCCTGAGAAGTCATTAGCATTTCTTTTATTGTCTCACTTTTTACAGACACTAATAGACTTTAATAATAATTTATTGAACTCTAAAAATTGAAATTAGAGTTTCCGATTTGTTTTATGAAGTGAGCTTGCATAAATTATAAGGGCTTTATGGAAAACTTTCAAGCTGTAAAGCTAGCCATCAAAGTTTTGATTGTATTAGTGATTTTCAATAAGAACAATAACTTTTTATTTTTCATTGATTTTTATTCACCAAGTTATAGATTGTTTAAGTTTTATCAGTCAATTATATTTGTGGTACAAATTCTATTACATTTTATATATTTGAAAACTGTAATTATTTGATAAAAATAAATTTTAGTCCATGCTCAAATCTAAACGATCATTCGAGGATTATTTTATATAATTTTCAATATTTTTCAAATCATCAATTTATTCAAAAGATATTTTTACCATGAATCCAATATCAAAAATGTTAAGGTAACATTTTACTAATAAAATTGTAGGCTGTCATTAATTTGATCAAACTAATGATTTTTTATCACATGTTTGGAAGGTGAAAGGTTGATAGTTATTCATCTATTTATTTCCAATCTATTCAATTCCAACTCATTTGTCAAATTCCTTAAAGATTAATAGATTTTGAATAAATAATAAATTTTAATCAAGCTTATTTATCTAATCTTACAAAAATAGGTTATTTTTTATTAATATTTTTAAAAACTGTAATTTTAAATGAGAAAAAATGTTGAGCTTGTTCTTTTCTAGATTTAATAAAATTTATTTATAACTATTTTATATAATATAGTGGTTTTCGATTATTTTATTAGAGGTTGCACTTATTGTACAAGTCAAATTAAACAGCAAAACAGTTTTCAATGAATTTAAGCAAGATCAATCAAAATTTTAAAACTAAAATTATTTTACAAAAAAAATTCTTTAAACTATTCCAATCTTTTAATAACTTGGCAATGACTTATCAACTATTGATTTGTTTACTTATTTATTTACAAAGCACCTAGTTAATTCTCAATTATCTTACCTACAGAAGACGTGCCAATTGCGGACACTCGTGCCTGAAGTACACAATAATATTCTATTGTATTATAATAATAATTATCTCGATTTGTGTGACCTGTTATTCAAGCAAAATGTTTGGCCTAATGTCAGACCTAATGGAGGAAAGCCTCCCGACTTTAAACAACCCGCGACTTGAGATCTACTCCATAATAATATCATCGATAGTTATGTTGATATTCTTCATCGGTTTGATCGGAACCCTACTATCATCTGTGATGTGCTTAAGAATATTCGGCGGAATTGTCGGATACCTATTCCTCCTAACGTTCGGCTCATTCCTATACGCAATGATTCTAATGATAATAACAAACTCATCCATTAAGTTGATAGCGTCGGTCGGCTCCTGTGCCGCAGCTGCCATCGTATTGCACGCCTCGATGGCTATCGCGCCGTTCGCTTTGGCTGATCTCATTCATCAGGTAAATGGCCAGGGTAGTACCTAGCCTAATTATCCTTGAAAATCAACCTACACCATTTTGTTTAATGAAATAAAAATCGTATCAGCTAGGTTAATTACTGGACAATAGGTCCAGGCAAACAATAGAGCACAGGGAGAGGGTCGACTCCTATTATTAAGTCTCAATTTAATCAGCTACCACAATTTTTAGGCCTAATGTGTTCCTGATCGATTTTTTGATTGTTATGCTCAAATGCTTGCGTAACACTCAAATCGATTTGTTACGTACCAAATGGATGTCCCCAAAGATCAAATCGCTTGAGAGTGAAGAATAGAGGGGACTGTTGTCAGGGGTTATTGTCTTTTTCAGAGCCCTATTGTTCAGCCAATAGAAGAGCAAAGGCTTCTGTCAGTCAATTGTATCTCATTTTCTGACTTTTTGTTTGAATTTTTATTTTATTTCTGAAAATATTTTTGTTGTGTTTTTTCAACAAAAAAAGGACAAACTCTTAATGTCTTCACTCCTATTGTCAAACAAATGATTACTTCGTTTTCCTCTCTAATAGTTTAGTGAATAATTGCGAGGGTCTGTCCCCTCCCTCCAGTCCCTCTCCCTCTCTCTCTATATGAGGTCTGTCTCTCTATTATCTCATTATTTGATTCTCTGTTTCGATAATATAATAGACCTCTTATTCTGTGCTATAATTTCCGGTATTTATCATAAGATTTATGTATTTTTTTGTGACAAAAGGCTGACTTAATATTCAAATTTATACGACTCTTATGAATGTATAAACGAATCTATGAGTCTATGAATCTATGAGTTTATAAGTATATGTTCGTTGAAAATTTAATGATTGTTTTGATTTTTTCATAACTCATTCATAGATTTATAGATTCATAGATTTATGGCGTATTTAATGTGACTTTAATTTTATGGTTTTTCTTCGCGAATCAGGCAATCATTCAAATCAATTGCAGGAATAGTTTTCTCTGATATTTATCGTGGATTTTGTTATTGGAATAATTTTATGGTTCGTTAAGTTTTGGAGATTTATATCAAAATTTTTTTTATTTTAGGGGGAAATTATGATTTGAATTGTGCATAAAAAATTAACATTGGTTATGCTAGGATGAGCTAGGTCATACGGAAGGTCAGGGGATTTTGTTTCAGCTAAAAAATTAATTCTAGGTCAAAAAATGGTAACTCTGATTTTCCTGTGAGAATAAATTACACTTTGGGTATTGTATCTTCAATTTATTTGATAATCTAGGTAATTTATCAAAGAATTGATATTGTTATTTTATTAACTAGCAAAATTTAGTCGATAATCTTGACCAAAAAGTAAATTTTCTAATTGAGAGGTTATTCTATTTTATTAATTTCCAAGTTTCCATGGTCAAGCAATTTTATTAGAGTTTGGCTCTAGTCATACTTCTTCTTCTGTTTTTGATTTTACTCAGATTCAATTATTTTTGAAATTATTTTTTAATAGAAAAAATTTGATTTACCATTATATTTTTTCAAATTAAATATCATTAGATTTTGATAAAAATAATTATTGTTAGGTTTAGTGAAACGGAACTACTAACTCATGACCTAAATTATCTAGCTCAAACTTTAAATAACGTTGAAATAAGTTTTTATTTTAAATTTACTGTCTCTAATAAAAATTAAAAGAATTGATAAATTTCTAGAATGTTTCAAGCTGTAAAAGAATCTTGATTGTTGTTCAAGTGTTTATCTCTGTAGCCAGACATTTGATCTAGTTTATCCAAAATCATGAACAATCTAAACAGTTTACCCAATCAATAAGCAAGTTAAAATGAAAAGCCACCAATTTGAATGCAACATGGCAAATGAACCGTCAGAGTGTATAATATAGTAAAACATGAATTTCATGAATGAAATACATCTCTCCCTCTCCTCAGAGAGTGAAAGGAATTCCAGGAAAAGTCTATTCACATGAAAAAACAAATTCAATATTATTTTTACGCAAAAATGTTTTTCAAATGATATTCAGAATTCAAAGTTAAGGTCAAATAAAAAATAAATACTATTTTCACAACATTTCAGTCAATGCCTTAACAATAGTAGCGAACAGTCTATTGAAAAGTGAAATTAACTTTCGCTCTGAATCTGATGTCAATCCCTCTTATTCTGAGCGCAAGAAAAAAAGAAATAGTTTCCAACAGAAAAGAGACTGTAATAACATTTAATGATAGCCTTTCCCCTCTCCATCCGATCGTTCGATACACTTATTCTGTGCCCAAATATTTTTTGCTGACACTTCTTTTTATTCACTACAATAGGAGAGAGAAGACGCTCGGAGTGAGACATACGTGAAGTACCCGTCCGTTCGCTATCTGCCGCACAATAGCGTCAATGGGTCGGCAGCCTATCCATTAGGAGTGGGCCCGTACTCGCCATATGGCTACCACAGCCAAACCGGTCACTCCACGCATGACTTGTCCGACACTACTGTTCGCCTGCCGTCGGGTAAGGCCTCCTCATCGCAGGTCAGGTTTCAGGACGACTGGCTTTGATATCAAATGAAACAATTTTTTTAGGTTTTTATTAACACTTTTAGACTTTTTTTGTGTTCAGAAATATTTTGTCTTATTTTCTGTTGTTTTTTGTTTGACTGTTGAAGAGATAGCACCGGATGTGAGGCTTTCCTCAAAAGCTGAGAAAATTTGAAAAAATGAGATTTTTTTGGAATTACCGAGCTAAAAAGATAACTAGCTATACAATCTCGAATATTGTCCCAACCAAGATTTAAGTATAATTTTTACCTTGGCTATTACTTTTGATAAATCCAAGAGTTACAGTTTTGAGACAAAGAAAAATTTTAATGACCATGACAACACCAAAAATCAAGTATTGAATCAATTCCAACAAATTATGATTGAATGTTAGCTAGGTGAACATCTTTTTTTAAAATATAACTTTACAGTTTCTTTTAAAAGTGAAATTGAAAACAACAAGCTAAAACATTCGCAAACCTAAGACCATTATTGAAGTTGTTAGACTTATCTTGCTAATTATTTTTGTTATGAAATAAAGTTACAGCTGAAAAAATGACATTTTAAAAGAGCAAGATAAAGGTTCTTAATAAATGTTGATTACTGTCATAACCAAATAATGGGTTATTGAATATTAGCTTGGTAATTATCTTTTATTTGCAGTAAAATTACAGCTTATTTTAAAAATTCTGATTTTTAACGCGATTTTCAATCTTTTCGAGGACAGCCCTCCCGGTGCTAAAACTCATAACAGAGAGCAGTATATCACAAATTAGATCCAAAAACTGAAGACATAAACTATAATTACAGCCAATTGTTATGCAATCGTATTATTATTTTCTCTGTTATTCTGTTTTCAAAGATTAAAATCATTTTTTCGTTTTTCCTGTTCTTCAGTCAAAATAAAGTCAAAGAAAAAAAACTGTAATTATTATGAATAATGAGATTTACATTATTCTGACCAAAAAACTTGTGCTGAGCTCTGCTCAACCACTCGTAACCAGTGATCACAACATAAGAAATCCTTTTTTAATTAGTTTTTAATCATTTTTTTCACTGAATTTCTTTTGTTTTTTTATCTGAACTAAAGAAACAGTCGTTTCGTAATCTGTTTTTGAAACTTATTTATGACTTTTTCTCTTATTCTGTGCCGTATTTTCTGATGATAAGAGGCCTCAAGAAAAAGTATTTTCTTTTTTTATTATCTCTTTTTTCAATGAAGAAGAAAAATGAGTAATAATTTTCATTTAATTTTTATTTTCCTATCAATTGATTGTTAAATATAATGAAAAATACAATCATTTTATGAGTTTTTATTACATTCGATGAATTGATAAATACTTTTGAATCATTGATTTTCAATGTTATCCAGTCAATTGACTAAATGATAATTTGATAGTTAATTTTAATACTTTTTTTCGTATTTCAATGTTATTGAAAATTTAATCTAAAGCCAAATAATTATTGAAAATATTTTATTGATTTTTATTGTCATTAAGTTTTGTTAAACACAAGTCTTGTGTCAAATAAATGGAGAATATTTTTATTATTCAATACTTTTTGTTGAAATTTAAATAAAATCAATTTATTTTTGAATTTGACTTTTAATTTAGTGATTGCGAAAATTAACTTGTTAATTTCTAGCACAAACATTAATAGAATATGTGTGGAACAGGATGATGTCTTAACTAGAGAGAACCCAGATGAATCTAAATTGTACTTGTTAAATGAACTATTCGATAGGTTTACAAAAACTACTGACAGACTTCGCACTACATTCTGTTGAGTTGAGGAACGACTCAAATAAAACTATTGTATGAAAGGTCTGTCCACTTATGTATTATCTTATTCCATGAGATAATAGCAAGGACAAATTGGATACTTAAAAATTAATTGATTTTTGGCAATTATTGCACAAATGTATCAAAAATGTTGAAATCAATTGTTATAATTATAACCTGGCTAAGTATGCAATCATAATAACTTGTAACTTGCTATTAATTCTATTGAATTTTTGATTTTTCATCAAGGCGCGATAAGCTGTCTGAATATCTGCGGGAATGGTCCCAATTCAATGATGTTAAATGTATCAAGGTGCTCAAAATGTTAGGCACAGAAAAAGAGGCCGAGGGAAATTGCAGTGATCTTGATCACACGGCCAACATAGTCACTATTCATAGCGCAGAGGAACAGGAGTTTGTCAACAATTTGGTGATTGAATACAATAACATTTCAAAGAGTGCGTGGATTGGACTCTATTTATCTTCCGGCGGGGAATACCGATGGGTCGACATAAAAAAAGTCAATACACAAATTGGGCGACCGATGCGGTCAGAGACGAGAGTAAGGGTTGCGTTCAGATGTCTTTAGTTAAGACTAATTTAGGCAAATGGAGTCACTTAGACTGTGGTCGACAGTCCCTTATTGTGTGCGAAAAGAAACAGGACTTAAATTTGAAAGCTGTGATAATTGCTTTTCAAAATATGACCAAGATCATTGAAAAACAGCAACAACAAATAAATTCTATGACCAAGCAACTTCAGGTCAAGACATTCAATGCGAGCGTTCCTTTAGGTTTCCTCTGCACTCAGTTTCCAAATCAATCGAAACCCTCAGAATTGTGGCCAAACACCAAATGGTCTGAAATCACATCACAATATTCCGGACTATTCTTCAGAGCAGAGGGGGAAGAGTCCGAGTCTTTCGGTCAAATCGAGCATGCTAATCAATCTTGGATATCTGAATTTACATACTTTTATTTTGCTGAAAGTTCTTGGAAAGATCATAGTATAAGACGTTATGGGCGGTCTGAAATTACACCTGGTAACTTTTCTCGAATGGATGAGGACTTGGTTAAAAATTACCTTGCTCTTAACTACATCAATCTATTCACTACTGAGGGAGAGGTTCGACCAATAAATACTGCGATAAGGATATGGAAACGTAGTCAATAGAAAATTGTTTGACCAAAAATTTTAATAAAATTAGAATAACTCATTTTGTTTGTTAATTAGTACACTAGATAATTTTTTTGTTAACAGTTTTTATGGCTCAATTTTTTATTGGTGCTATTCACCTTTGTAAGTTTGATGTATCTAAATTGTACTAGATCAATGAACTGTTCCAAAGGCTTACAAAAATTGTCGACAGATTTCGCACAACTCTCTGTTGGGTTGAGAAACAACTCAAATAAAACTAATGAATAGTTTTTTATACGAGAGGTCTGTTCACTCATGTGTTACCGACTTTGAATGAAAAACTATTCATTAAAATATTTAAATTTTTAAAACCATTAATAAGATTATTAAAATTCAAGCAATAATTTGAATGACTGTTCACTCAATTAAATAAAAAATCATTAAAAACTTGATAATAAGAAAAGGGTATTAAAACGGATTTACTTTCGTTACGTCTTTTATGATTCATTTGAGTTTAAACATTGTCCTGAAGTGAAGCCTAACATTATTTTATCAAAAACAACGTAACAGTGTTTTAGGGGTTGATATTGCCATTGAAAAGCATTAGTATTTGATTTAAAAATTTCAATTGTTTGTTGAATTTTCAAGTTAATTTTATTTATTTTAAAATCAATATACAATTAATCAAGCAAGTTAACATTTAGCATTTTACATATTCAGAATAAGGCGGCGGAGGAGCCGGTCCTCGATATGGCGGCGGAGCCGAAGGACTGGGACTCCTATGAATTGGCGAAGCGGTAGACAATTGGAGGTCTGGAGTATTGTTTACTGAGTTTTCTTCGACTATAATCACATCCGGTGTCCGATTGTCGACAGAAGTGTTGCGATAAGACTTGACTCGTATTGCGATCACAAAAACAATTGAAGTAATAGTTGTCAACAAATTGACGATAAACTGGTAGTTGAGTGGAGTGTAGGCTGTTATCAGACCCATAGCCGTGGCGTATACTAAAAGGAGTATCACTTTGTGGCGAATAGTGGCCACCAGTCCTGTAATCCTAATGAGAAGACCCAAAACCCATCCGATTGTGTGCGGAATGTGTTCACCGCTCAGATCGGTATCGATGTTAACAACGATGTAAATAATGTTCAAAATGACCACAATTACTGTCAATGTGAGCAAGGTGATCTTTATCAACAGGAATAGGGTCTCCATTTTCGGGTGGTTTCCCTTTTCTCAGACACTATTCACAACCATTTTCAGTGACTTTCAGTGAATTATGTTTTTTGTTATCAGTTTTTTGTTTCACTCTGAGAGCAGTCGACACCTGAGAGGGCGATCACCTCTAGACCTGTGCTATCGATTAGTTGTTAACTTTTGATGAGTAGTTATGCTGTGCTCTGCTCTGCACCTGATCTCTCCAGAAGAGAGGGAAAGGGAGAGACAGTCTGATAGAGAGCTTATTATCCTATTGTCTGTCTGTCTGTGTCTTTGAGTCTCCGGCTCCTCTGGTTTTGATTGGTATGACATCCAGTGGTTTATTACTGTGGTATGGCTTTCGAGAGGAAGTGCCAATTACTGAGAGGTATGAGTGGAGTAGTGCTTAGGTATTGATTGTCTGTTTTTTCACTCCAATTCTCAGCAGTTTTCTCACAAATGAAAGAAATTTGTCTAAAAAACTAAATAATAGCCAAAAGTCTGAATGAAATGACAATAATTTCAATGAGTTTTTCGGCGAAAAAAGTATTTCCTTTTGAATCAAAAGCTATTTTTTTCAACGAAAAAGTTGTAATGATTTTAAGACTACTGTCAAAAAAAAATTGTTTGCGAAACGACTTCTCTCGGGGACAGGAAATGGCACTGAATTACGTGTCCGACAGACAACTGGTTATTAAAATCTGTTGAGAAAACTATTGAAATGAATTGCTTTCGGATATAATTCAAAAACTAAATAAAAAATTGTTGTAATCTTTTGAATCAATTTTCTAAACAATTATTTTATTTATTATTATTTGAAAAAATAATTTCTATTTTTTGCCGAAAAAAAGTATAATAAAAATCACAAATCAATTGAAAATTCAAATTATCCGGATAATAGCCAACAGCACAGGCAGTAACAGTAGGTGTAGGGAACGACATATCAATTATTGATTGATTTGAAGATAAAAACTATTTTCACATAAATTTTGAAATCAATTTAAATGTAATTACATTTGATTTTTGTGAACAAAAAATGAAACGACTTTTCCTTACATTTAATGACAAAACAATTTTCAAAAGTCCTTCAATTTCTGAGTGAACCCTATCCTTGGCTTCGGTTTATTGTCTTCGTATATAAGGTATGACATCAGAACTGATCCAAAAGTGATAAACAAATCGATACAGAAGTAGAAGTCTATCGGAAAATAACTGAAATTCAAATACAAAACAATTATCGCAACAAATGTGTAGACAATAGTCTGGAAGAGGTTTTCCACACAAATCACAGCCAAACCAATGAGTCTTAGGATTAGATTCGCGACGAAGAATATCGTGACAATTGTCTTACGTCTTCTGTGGTCACCGAAACTCTGGTACAGATTGTTGTCAAACGTCGGATCTCTTATCACTTGAAAGTAAAAGTCTGTTAATTGTGTCAGAAATACGATATAAAGAGTGACTGTGAGTGACGTCCGGCACAGGCTGTAGAACATCGGCTTCTTTGGGTCGGTATACATGTCCTTAACAGACAAAGGAATGGCACAAAAAATCGAAAGAAGTTTCAGAAAAAAAACTAATGAATGAGTTCTTTGTTTTAGAAATACTGAACATATGTTTCGTATCAAATGTTTTAAAAGACTTTTTTGTGACAAAAAAAATAATTGATTTTTGATTTGAACTGGAAATAGGAAAACAGATTTTTGATCAGTTTTTCTGATAATTACTATTTTCAGTGTTTTTTCTAAAGCGAAAGTCAGTCTCGACTCTGGGTCTACTCATTTTGCCGCTGTCTGTCCCCTATGTTTGCTGAATGAATGGTCCCATTGAGTTGTGATGTGCTCTCAGTTTGCAATCTTTGGCAAAAATCTGGTTATCCTTGAATTTGTTGGAATTTTTATTCGTTCTCTTCATTTGATTCAAGTTTTCAATCGATTGGGTCTCAAATTATATGCTCTTAGTATTGGATGTCAGGGGAAAGGCATACAAACTGTGAGAATATTAACTATTTTTGCGCTCAATTTAATCTCTAATTTTGTTTGGACTTCAATTTATAAATCTAAATTACCAAGGAAATTAGCTCTACGTCAACTTCACCAAGGAAATAAAAATTAAAATATTGTTAATTATTTTTGATACCAGCATTCATTTATTCACTTTTGAATTTTCAGGAAAAAACTGTAAATAAAAATTTTAGAAATATCTAGTTATAAATTTCAATTCAAACTAATTAGTTGACTTGGTTCAACAAAATGAATGAATTTTTTCAGCCAGTTCTTATCCAAATTTTGATTGCCATATTTTTTGGCCTGACTTCACCCGGAGTCATATATAGCCAGACTTGGTCAAAAAGATGTTCCGCGTTGATGTCTGTCCACTTTCCACCTTGCTTATCTATTGAAGCTGTAGTATAGTAGCGGGTGTAGGAGTCGGACAGCCATTTACTATAGCTCACACTTTGCACTTTGATATCTGAGATGTAAGACTGGTTGGCCGACTGACTTGTTCCAAATTTTTCTGACCCTTGACCTTCTGCACGGAAAAAGTATCCTGCGTATTTTTCAGTGATCTGAGTCCATTTCATTTGAGGCCAGATTTCTTCAGGAGACGGACTCAGCGGGTATTGAGTGTAAACAAAACCGATTGGTATAGTCTTGGCATTGAATGAGTCAATCTGAGCTTGGACACTTTTTGTTTTATTATCTAGTTCATTCTTCAACCCTGCCACTTCTTTGTTGAAGTTTTCGTGAGAAATGCAAACTTCATTGAGATGTGCTAGATCTTTTTCGTTATTAAAAATCGATTCCTGATTGATCTTCAATTGATCATGCTGACCGGTGATGATCTTGCTGATATTGAGTAAATCATTTTGAATATTACCAAGATCGTCTCGGTGCAAATTCAAATAGATGGCATGGTTTTCAATTGTGCTGTTCAATAGTTTGAGTTTGGTTATCTCATTCTGACTAGAAATAATCTGTTCTTGGTGATTTTTCAATTGATCTTGGTTCAATTCAATTGATCTCATATTCTGGCTGATATTCAATTTCAAACCATGAATTTCAGCTTGCTGATCTTCAACAGCTTTGACTCGATAGCTAACTTCAGTCCAAACTTCTTTAGGAATAATCGTGAACCTGCCCATTAGCAAGCCAGTGCCCAAGATCAAATAAGGAAGCTGGGTGAGGAAGTTGAGATTCTGGGGAATCAATTCACCCAAATGTTGTTGCTGTTGCTCAACTAGCTTGGTCAACTTTTGAACATCACGTCTGAGGACACTATTCGTAGTCTGAGTTTTCTGGCAAACGATTAGGTATTTCTTGAGACAAGAGTCGTCTCTCCATTTGCCTAACGATGACTTCCCTAAAGACATTTCAACGCAAACACCGTTTTTATCCGCATTTTCGTCCCAATTGTCAAATGATATGCCGTTCCCGTCCGACCATAAGTAGGTCTCATACCTGAGCTCTAAACCCAACCACACGTTGTCTGAGATATTGTTGTAGTCGTAAATTAGATACGATAGGAACTGCTGTTCCTCTTCTGATCCTATGGTCACAAGTGTTGAACTGCTGTCCAATTGACTGCACGTTTCCTTTGCTTCGGAAGCCGTCCCCTTGTTTTGCACTATTTTAAAGCACTTTGTGTCTGAATACGCGGTCCAACCGATGCCGCATGTGTTGCGACCTTGTTCAAATTGATCAATTTTGAGCAAGTTTGAAATTTAAATTATTTTACATTACTTTTCAATGTTTCAAATTCTTCAGTCAATTTTATGAGGCTTTCCCGCATCCGATCGAACTCAACCTCCAAGATATTTATGTCTCTTCCGTTTATACTTTGAATGTTAAGAACAAGAAATGTAATGAACAAGGTTATTGATTTTGAGAACATTTTGGGTTAATTTTATTAACTTTTCTATTAAATCAATTTGAATTAATTCGAATTAAGCAAAATATTATCTTGTTTTGAATTTCCGATAACTTTTTTTGATCAATTTATCGTTTTGTTTGTAATATTATCGAGGTCAAAATTCACTTCTAAAGTCAGCAGGTTTTTATCAGGAAATTTAATTTAATTAATTACAAACTGTAACTTTTTTATTTTAGAAATGTAAATGCTTTATCTAGTAAATTAATTTTTTTTAATTGGTACCATCACAGGTATTTCTAGCATATTCATTTTTATTTTTCTACAGATTTTTTTATTTGTTAATAATCACAAGACAATACTGTTTGCATTGCTCAATTGAAACATGAATTTCCGATCAGATATCCGGATATTTTACAATAAGTATGAAATAGTTTTAATGAAAATGTGTTGGAATTCACAGAGTTATCACATTTTGAGTACAAATCGAGTGAAGTATAAAATGGGTTTCATTTCAAGACTTAACTCATAATTCAGTTCAAGTTTTGAATAAAATCATTGAAAGAAAATGTTTTATAAAACTGTATTATTTGCCCTCTTTGTTGGTCTGGTTTGCGCCGATCTGAAGGATTTCCCCGATAGGGACGCCTTCTTTTTGGCTCAGAGACAGAATCAGTCACTTCTGGAACCGCCGAAAGAAATTTACGAAGAGATACACAAAGAGCTGGAAATGATTCGGAAGGCGTACCCAGTTTTGGCCCACATCCGAACCGAACCCGATTTGGAAAATGGTAAAGTGATTTGCAACAAAGGAATCGACCTAGAAAAGGTTAATTCAAGCGAATACGGCCCTATTAAAGTCGAGGATATTGGCCACGAGGAACACCTCATCACATTTACCCGACCATACGATACCTTCCAGATGGAACGTATTCTGATAGATAAGTTTGGTCTGCCAATGGCCTCGCTCAAATCATGCAGTTCAGTTAATGTGATTGGTAAGAAAATGCACATTAATAGGGTCGATATGGGGCTGTTTGATAAACAAGGTGAAATTATGTACATATTTTCTGAGGGTTCGGTTGACTGTTTCGTCTTATGCCGTCGACATCACTACTGGACTGTAAATTTGAAAAACGGAAAAATAATTTCGGAAAATGAATCGATTAGTGATCTTGATAAACCAACTACTGTTACATCGAGGCCAAGCACTACACCAAAATTATAATTTTCTTGATAAGAATCCGATTGTTTGATTATTTCAATAAATAAAGTTGAATTTATTTTTTTCATAAACTAATAAAATTCTGTGGCTTAATTATCTAGTATTATATGATTTTTTATCAATTCACTTTGATCTAGGTATTTGAATAAGAAATCAATTTTTGTGAAAATCTCTTAAAAAATAAATTAAAGATTTGAATATCACATGAATTCTGACGTAATATTAATTGATTTGATTAAACAAAATGGAAAAACATCTGTCCATTTGAGCACTTCCTCACAATAAGCCATCAATTTGTTTGAGTACAACAGAACTGTCGGTAAAAAACCCAAGGTACTTTTTCGAAAATTTCAATTGAAATATACAATAATAATTGCCCTTGCTTCATTTATTAATATTAGAGAATTTCAAAAGGATGAAAGTCATTCTGGTTTTACTCCTTATAAGTATGGTATGGGTGGACCAAACTCGTACGAGCAAACCCTGGTATCTCGAAGGGGTGTGTGGAGTGGCCAATGGGGCAAAAAGGTGCGAATGTGTTAAGGTGACAGATTGCCCTAAAACCCCCGAATGTGTGAAAGACCCAAAATTATGTACTAAACCCAACTATAATTACGTATGTGTGAAGGAAAAGGGCACGGATAAGAGTATTTGCATCCCTAGTATATCCAAACCTGGCATGCCCAAATAATATCAGAAAAATGTCGGGCTAATTTCGCTGGATACTATGATTTTATCAATTTTTGAATAAAATTTTATTGTATTCCACATTTGATTTTGATTTTGATTTATTCATAATAATTGCTTAAATTATTTAATTAACTTGGTCAACTGATTACGACTTTAGCTTAAAAACAAAACTAAAAATTGTCCGTAATTTTTAGTGATCTAGTCAAGTCTTATTTTATGTGCAATAAATAGAATCGTTCACTTAGTATAGAAAGAATTTAAATTAAACAAACAAACAAGGTGTGTGTGTGTGTTTCAAACATCTGGGAATTAAAACACTGGGCATCCTCTATTGATAACCACTTTATACAAAGTCAACCAAGAGTGCTATCGTTAGCAAGATAATTATTCAAAATGATTAAAAAAAATTACAGTTTTATTGTTTAACTAAATGAACATATTTAGACAAGATGAAAGCAATCATTATTATAATTATGGCCAACTTTTTATGGGTGGACCAGGAGTATTGCCTTTTTTCTTGATGAGATAGGAGGTATACCTTGCGGCGAAAGACACCCAAATTGCAAGAACAAAGGCAATGATTCATACATTTGTGTCAAAAAGCCTAATAAAAAGACAGGTATTTGTAGAGCTGTTATCAAGATTGATTTAGTAGATCCAGAAAAATCAACACAAAAGATTGAAGGAACAGCAAATTAATTCATCACGTTGTAATTAGTTTCATATCTTCTATAAATAAGTATAATAAATTGTTCTTGATCATTTTCTGTCATTTATTTATATAATTTGATTGTTAATAAAAATATCAAATATTTTGCATTTATTCAGAATAGAAGAGAACAGTTTATTTAAAGATGGTATCATTTATTCAATTTCAATTTATTAATCTTGTTAATTAAACTTATTAATCATGCTAAACAAAACACCCTGAGCTTTTTACGCTGAGATTAATCCTCACTGCAGATCGATATAAGGCTTCCAAAGGTATTGACACTCATTTGTCTTAAGTCCGATCCCGAAGTTTGTGGTCTCCCTCTCCTTATGACTTATCTCGAAATATGGCGCAATCGTAGAGCCATTCAAATCATAATATTTAGACCATTGGGCGCCGTGTTGTGCCGGAGGCTTTCTGCTTGGTTAAAATTTTCATTAAATTTTTCTAATTAATTGCTCAAGCAACAGACCCTGTCTTTGCGAAATCGGCGAAAATTTTGATCATTTGGTGAGAAATGTCCCTCTCCTGGTCGACGAACTTTGACTTCTGATAGAAGGGGACTCCAAATACAGGGAAGATGTCATCGACATGACAGGCGCCCATCCATTCAGAGCAGAGGAGCTTTGGTTCACCCAATTTGCTCGTGTAATAATATTGAAAAACCTTGCTGTTCTTGTCGCTCTCGAACAGTGTTCTTGCAAATTGAAAAGTAGGACATCCGAGGAGAAAGTCTCCGACAGCTATACCAATGGTTCGTCTCAGGAGATCAGGACTGTTGCTATCGGACAGTCCCGTGAAGTAGAGCTTCGATACACTCTCGCCATCGATTGGCTTCGTTGAGACCAGAGTTGAGGAAATCCGACTCAACTCAGAGTAGGCTTCACTGAAAGTTATTTTCGGTGGAGAGACTTTCGCATATTTAACTTGGTCAACATAATAACCAAGAACGAATGAACCCTCGTCTTCTGCGGTACCAATCATGAGATTGACGTTCCTCTTGAAATCGCCTTGCTCCAACATCTTCAGTGGGCGGTCCGGTAGGAAATCCCTGTCGATCACGACCTGAGACATCCAACCGACTAAACCGGTTGTCGTTTCTGGAAGTAGAGGAATGGCTGCCAATTTGTCCGCTGGGGCCGCCTTCAGACAGTCTATAATCTTTTCAGTAAACTTTCCGTCACTTTCAGTATCAGTACAGCCGATAGCCTGGGCTCCGGTCAACCAATTCTTCAGAACATTTTGGGGTTCATCGCCGGCCATCCGGTTAATGGCGGCGCCGGACATCATAATTGAGTTTTGGAAGAGATGACGACTGGCCGGTGATAATATGTGAAGACTCGTAGACCAACTGCCCGCTGACTCACCGAAAACCGTCACTCTATTGGGATCTCCTCCGAAGTATTTGATGTTATCATTGACCCACTCCAGGGCCAGGTTTTGATCCCAAAGGCCGACATTTCCGGGAGCATCACCCGTTCCCGTGTATAGGAATCCAAAGGTATTTAATCTATTAAATGGATAAAAATATCTCAACTTTTTCACTGATATGAAGGACAGACCTGTAGTTTATGGTCACGACTACAACATCGCCGAAGACTGAGAGGATGTGTCCGCTGTAGTTCTCCACAACAGAAGAGCCGAAAATGAGAGCTCCGCCATGAATCCAGAAGAGGACAGGTCTGAGCTCTTCTGTTGCTGATTGGCTGGCGTTGAGGGCCGACCACACGTTCAGGTAAAGGCAGTCTTCACTAAAATCCAAATTTTTGAATTTTTCTGGGAATGGATGAAATTGATAGCAGGGTTTCGGCCAATCAACAGCTTGCACAGGCTCTGACCAGGGTGTTAGTGGAACGGGCTTTTTGAACCGTAAGGAACCGACCGGTGGCTGTGCGTAAGGTATGCCCAGAAACTCATTGAAACTCTTTGTTTCATAGGTTTTGGTTTTCCCAACGATTTCACCGTTTTTTATGCGAACAGTAATTGAGTTTTCATTCTCAGAGATAACACTTTTGATGAAAAATAAAATTAACAAAAATATGAAATCTTTTGTTAAACAAATTGACCGCATCTCAAATGCCTTGTGTCTAGACTTCAATTAAAAGTTTTTATTTTTTGCTTAGTTTTTGGTTTTGAAAACCAATTTGAAGGACACATCGATAGGTTATTATCAGATGAAAGATATTTTTTCGGTGGAATTCCATTGGATGGACGGTTAATGTCTTAATGAGTTATCTTAAGATATGATAAGATATTCGTTTCAGTTGTTTATTGCCGTCTTTTTCACTAAATTTTTATTTATTTTAAGTTTTTATCGTTAAAATAGTTTGCGATAACATTATTTATAATTTACTAAAATGTTACCAAGTTCATTTTGAAAGAAACAAGAACTATTATAATAATAACAGTTAAATAAAAATCACCATAATTATTGCAAATACCAACATTTATTTTTGTTGACATTTTAATAATAAATCGTTAGGTAAGTAAGTCAGGGATGGTCAATGGGAGGGGGGTTTCCGGAATACCCTCTCTAGGATCGAAAAATTGGCAAAATACCCACCAACCCCCACCCTAGGAAAAATCAGCGAAAAATGGGACAAAATGACCGTAATGGCGGCAAAAAATGGCCGCGGGTAGCCATTTTGTTTTTTATTTGAGTTATTTTGATGGTTTAAACTGGATTTAAACGAAATTAAAGATAATTTAAGCTTTTTCTCAATAATTTTAACGCATTTGAATGACTTGTATTGAGTCCATTCACCGCAAAGATTGAGGCAATTGATTGTTCCTGGATTATTAAATAGGATAAATTTCAAATTACCAATGAACAAGGTTACTAACCTAAGGTAATTAGGCTGAAGACAGATATGTATTTCAACATTATTTGGGAGAAAAATAATTTATCAGATAATCAGACAATAAGTTTAGAGCTTTTATTGAATTTCACAATAGAATAGCAACACATGAATGAAAGAGAAACTATTCAAAGCTAACCAGGCTATTTTGATGATAATATGACAAAATTACAATGTTTCGAATTCACATAAAAAGATAATTGTGGAATTAATAATTTTAATGCCCTTAATCAATTGAATATTTTTGCAGTTCACTTAACAGTCTCGTAAATATTCGAACCAGTTTCACGATCTTGGTCATTCTTATTAATATTCAATCCAGATTCGTGATCATTCTCCTTCTCCTTCTCATTCTTATTCTCATTTTTATTGAAATAAACTTCCGGTAGGTTTACGTCAAGAGATGCGCTGTTCTTCTGACGTCTTATGGCGTATGCGAATGAAAACGAAAGGATAGACACCAAAGCCATGAGAGCCAAGAGCCAGGGCTTCAGTTTCGAGGGCAGGAAAAAGTTGGCCACAAATGAAGCCATTTCGACCCCGGCGTAGATCAACACTATTATTAGGCTTTCCTTAACTGTTGCCATGAGTCCCAAAAGGGACAGCGCTGTCGTTGTGCTGCAGATTATTATCTGATAGGTAAGTGTTACCTCTGTTTAGAAATAAGCAAAGATATTTTCAAGATAATTAATTTTATGTGATTTAAGAATGAACTAGGTGATTCGCATACCGCTTTTTTCGTATAAGATTTTTGCCCGGGATGTCAGAACAGAAGGACCCGGAATACCTCCTTCCAGGTTCTGAGCCCTTTCCAACTTTTCCATGATTTGTTCCATGACTTGGACTGCGGTCACCAAATAGTATATACAGCCGACGATCAGCACAAGTATTGACACAACATTTAAATGCTTTATAACATTAAATAAGTTTAAAATCATTTTCTATTTT
>JAQIXV010000595.1:0-25642 GCA_034700625.1 Tectocepheus velatus
GTCCACATTTGAAACACATTTTAGTAATAAAACAAATGATCCAATCATTTGACTGAATGGAGAAAAGCCTTCAAAACAGTGTTTGCATTGATTTGAGCTCCACTTGAGTGACGAAATGCTTTCAATAGTTTCGTAATAAACACATGTCTTCTGTTTTGTAAACATTAAACAAAACTTCAAATTATTTCAATTATTTTAATCGATTATTGACTGATATGTTGGACCGGATTTTGCACAACCATAAGACCCCTTCCAATAACAAAGAGGAGGACTGCCTGTCGTGTCGACTGATCGGTGGGGGAGGGGTGTCCTGTTTGGGGGCTTATGTTCTCTACAAAACATATTCTGGACGTCAATCGATGTCTAAGTGGTCAGTGATGGCCAGCACTGGTTTGGGATCAGTTCTGTTGATAATCGCTTCCATCAGACTATTGGGACTCAATTTCCCACAAATTAGAGAAAAATTCATTAAATAATTAATTCATTAAATAATTAATTCATTTATATTCACAATAAGTAGTCTTTTATTGCATTAAATCATTTGTTTGAATAAATTGATTAAAATAATGTTTAAATAATTGATAATTAATTTAAATGTTTATTTCAATTTGTGCTAGATCAATTTGCGATAAATTCAAAAAATATTTAATTTGATAGTCTTTGGGTAGGGTTTGAGATCTGGAACCGATTGTTAAGTAACTGATTGGCGAATACGGTGTGAAATGAAACTCTTCTTTGAGATATCCATCGATTAATAGCAAACCAACGATTTGTTCGCAAACATCGCGTCTCATATCAGGAGAAGAGGTGGTATTGATTACTAGTTTTGGGTTTCCGTCCCTAAACCAGGCGTTCATTAGTTTCAAAGCAGTCATCCGTTCCTTGATTTTTGAGGCGTTATTCAGTATTTCTATCAAATTATTTAAATATTTGTTTACATTTACTTTCGTTAATTGTCTTTCATAGCGACAATTGTCACACTTTTGTTTGCAATTGTGGTTCCATTTATCACCGAAATAGACAGCGATTTGTTCTTTACGACAAACCCTATCATTGAGACAATAGGAGACCATTGCATAGACATTCGTCAAACCATTCTTCTCACTGAAGACAAGACCCGTTGCCCGAAAAACATCTGTGAATCGGAAGAAAAGGATACAATCGGCGGATTGTCCGTCACGTCCGGCTCTACCCGTTTCCTGATAGTAGTTCTCAAGTGATTTAGACATTGAAAAGTGTATAACGAATCTGATGTCAAGTTTATTGATTCCCATTCCGAAGGCAATCGTCGCTACAATTACTTGACATTTGTTTCGACACCACTCCTGGTGTATATGTGATCGGACTTTAGGTTCGAGTTTCGCGTGAAGGAGTCCTTCAATACAACACATCCCTCGATATTCAATATCTTCTGAATGTCTAAAATGACAGAAGAAGTGGCGGACGCCGTAAGTCCTAAGATAGGAGTCTTCGGGAATTGAATTTTCATTATATTTAAATATTTATAATCAGGTCTGAAGTCATGTCCCCACGAAGAGCAACAGTGGACCTCATCGATGACAATACGACTGAGTAGTTCTTTTCGATAGCATTTCTCCAATTGAGACATAAATATCTTGGATTTTGCGATCTTTTCGGGCGTTACCTAAACTATCTTAAGGTCTGTATAATACTTATTGTATTCTCCGATTGTTTTCAAAATACTGTTCTGTTGTTCACGTGTTGTCTGCGAATTGATGACTCCGGTCGAGATATTAAGCTCTTTGAGTCCATTCATCTGATCCTCCATAAGTGATATCAACGGCGAGACGACAACAGTTAACCCATCTTTGATGAGCGCCGGTAACTGAAAGCAAAGCGATTTTCCGCCACCGGTTGGCATCACTAGAATGCAATCATTTCCAGAAAGTGTGGCATTAATTGCCTTCAACTGATGGGAACGAAATGCCTTCAGTTTAAAGAAATTTTTCAACAAATTCTGCACTCTTTCAGACCATTCAAACGAATTGCCATCAAATCTGTTATCATTTGTTTTGTTAATTTTCTGAAGTCTTGTCCCTAAAGATTGGATTTTTGTCTCCAATTCTTGTTTTCGAGACATTAATGTCATTATCTGTTCATTGATTTGTTGCAACTCTTGCTTTGATTCCCGTAATTCGCGCTTCAGTTTAGAATTTGAAGACATTTTTTGTGATAAAAAACTTAAGATTTTTCAAAACTAATCGGAATTTGAGTGAAATTTTGTTTTGTTTTGAATTATTTATTGACATTTGAAACACTTGTTTGACAATAGGTTTTGTTGTCGAGGGTGGGACCTCCTGGGAGGGTCAAATTGACCAGAGGTCAGTTCAAAACTTATTTGAAAAGTTTTTGGACGTAATTAATGTCTAAATATTTTTCCAACATTTGAAACAAATGTCAGAAAAACGTGAATTTGAGTCAAACTCCGATTCGGAGGAAAAAAGTGATAATAAGAGTCTTAAACGAAAGGCTGACGAAGAATCTGATGACGAGAATGACAGACAAGAAGTGAAGAGATTGGAAGACAAATACGACAAGAGATACACCGATGAAGACGAAGAGTTGAAGAAATGCATTTCGAGACCAGCCATCGGTCCACCGATTCTGACCAACTATTTCGGCAAAAATAGAAACAGAGGTAACGATAGGTTCCCTCAAAGAGGAAGAGGTGGTCACAGAGAGGGTCGAAGTCAAGACTACACACCAAGAGATTACGACCCGAGATCTTATACCTTCCAGAGATCTAATTGGAATCGGAGGCCATATAATAGATATTAGTCTTTAAAAAACCATTAATTGATTCAAATTTAATAACATTTTTAATATTCAAATGATTTAAACTAAAAATTACTTAAAATTAATTATAAAATGATTTGAAACAAAGTTTTTGCAAAAATTGATTCAAAACAGAAATGAATTCAACCATTGATTTGAGGAAACATTTTATATAATATTTTTTTGATTTTCTCAAAATTGTTATCAAATTAATTGAAAATTAATAAAAAGTTTTTAAATAAAAATTATTAAAAATAATTAAATAAATTAAAAATTAAAACCAAATCCAGACGTAATTGATTTGTTAGTAACCATAGCAACCAATTTGTTTATAAACTTACGTGTCTTAAGTCAGACTTGACTTCAAGACATTTATCACTGGATTTGTTTCAATAGATTTCTTATATTTAGATATTTTTAAAGTTTTACCCAAACTTATCATTAAAATGAGTGAAACGAGTCATTTGTTGGCGAGAGTTAATTACCCGATGTATTGCGTGCGGACTCTCTCCGAGCGGCACATTCTTGTCGCGGGCGGCGGCGGGTCTGCGAAGACTGGTATCGCAAACACACTGGAAGTATATGAACTCCTTTACGACCAAAACACTAATTCATGTAAAGCAAGACTTATCACACATTACGACACGGGTTTGTGTTTAAATCTCTTCAGATGTCAATTGATTGGCTAATGTCTTAATCTTTTAAATCTCAGGTATAAGAGCTGTTATGAATGTCTGTGTCGTCAATAAATCCAATTATTCGTATCAAATATTCTGCGGAGGAATGGATGGGATGTGCGTTCAATACGACCTCATTTTGAATGTCGAAAGTAAACGACGGGAAAGCTCTCCGTCGCCGACGGAAAGAGAGAGGACTTTCTCAGAGACTTCTCTCCGACGGCGAAGACTGAGCTCAAGATCTGAATCAATAGACAAAGAAAATGATTTAAATGTGAATAACAGTGAATACCAGAAACCAGAGACAGAATCCCCTAAAAAACATTCGCGAAAAGACTCCAAACCAAAGATGGGTCCAAACGACGACACGAATGGTGTTCCGGACTTTACTTTCGATATAAAACAACAGAAGATTTTTAAGACAGACTTCAGTCCAGAGGAGCCGTTCCTCAAAATCGTAAAATATTCGACTGAAGCCAATGTTCTGATATCTGGTGGCGCCGACGGACACATCCGAATCTGGTCTTATCCTAAATTAGATAATATCTTTACAATCAAAGGACACGACAACGAAGTGGACGACTTAGACATAAACCCAATCGGAACCCAAATCGTTAGCGTCTCTCGCGATGGGAAGGGATGTGTTTGGAATATAAACGACGGAAAGTTGAGAACTCAACTCAACTATCAATTGCCGACCGATAAGAGTCAACAAAACAATCAGAACAACAATAATAAGAATGGATTTAAGAATAATAATAAATACATTTATAGGGGCTGTCGTTTCGGCTCAGTTGAGGGTATGCCTCAAAATTCATAATTAATTTATTAAAATTCTCTTCAATTTTCAGGTGATATCAATAATTATAGATTATATACAATAATGAATCCATTGGTTAACTGTAAGCCACCGAAGAATTCCTATATCTGTCGCTGGAATACTCAGACTTATGCTGTCGAACGACTGGTGAGCGCCGGTCAGGAGAGTCTCTCAGCGATGGCCGTCAGGTTTGTCCCAATCATTGGATTAAAAGTTTAATATTTAATAATTAATATGAAACCAATTATAGCGAAGACGGACGGTTCGTAGGGTTGGGTACTCTCAGCGGTTCTGTCGATGTCTATATTGCGTTCAGTTTGCATAAGTTATATCACTTGTCGTCAGCGCATAATATATTTGTGACGGGAGTCGAGTTTCTCAAGTCTTCAGTCGCCGCCCAACAGCTAACCGGCGGTAATGACGCCTCTCTGGTCAGCGTCTCAGTGGATAACCATATCGTTGTCCATCAGATTCCCAAAAGAGGTTCAAATTATTTTTCATTCGTTTTATTAAATCAATTGACAAATGATTTCAATTACAGCGACACTCGGTTTCTTGGGTTCGGCCACTTTTTTCATAGCCTTTATGTTAATTATTTATTCACTAATGAGTTATTTCGGTCTTTAATTATTTATTAATTATTTTTTCGTTTCAATTAAATCTCAATTTATTTTAATTAAAATTTAAAATCTATTAAAACAAAAATTAATTAGAATTACTTGAAAGGACTACTTGTAAGCCCTCTTCAAATCATTTTTGAAGTCCAAGAAATGACCCGAAAGGTTGACTTTATTTCTGACGGCCGAAGCGGCCCTTTTTGGGGCTCCGGAAAAGCCTTCCTATTGATAGAAAAGGGCTTAAGTATTGAGTCTTTGATTGAATTTTTATTTATTTGTATAAAATTAATGGTTTTAATGAAAGACATTGGATTTCAACTGAATTTTTCTTTTCAACTGAACTCTAATTCAAGAAAATGAAATCAAATCAATATTTTAGTTAAAAATTAGAGAAATGACTGCCATTTGATGTTTGAAACCAATCGACAATCAATTAGTGGTTAATTATATGGAATAGAAATGCGTTATTAAAAGAGTTAATGAGATTATTTGGTGTCTGAGTGATGGGAATCCACTCAAATAGCAATCATAGATTCAGAATCAATGGCTAAACCAACCATTTGTTTCTCGATTCTGTTCTGGTCTGCGATCCGATGCATGATTTCCTCCAAATTAGTTTCGAGAACGAGACCTCCCATTACTATCTCATTGAGTATATTGAGGACCTGATAAGGAAACACATCATTTAAGTAATGATTGGTTAAAGTGTTTGCAAGTGTTTCCAAACCTTATCGCTATTGAAAATTAAATCCAATTCACAGACGGTATCGAAAACCTTGTCGAGTGCCTCAACAAAAATCTAATTTCAATTTAAAACTTTTTCATTCAAACTTCTAAATTTATTGTCAATTCAACCTGAATCAAATCGAGAATACCCAGCTCACTTTCCGCTGTATCCGCACAGAATACAAAATAGAGAGTCGCGTAGTGTCTGTAAATCAGTTTGAAATCAGATCCGCCGACGAGACTATTGACAGAAATCAGTTACTAAGTAATCTTGGTGAAAAGGGGATTACGTTCCAGCATGGAGAAAATTACAAATTTTGTCGTCACGACTGGAGACCAGTTGAAAAGTTTCCTTGATTATCTGTTGCTGTTCATCTTCAGCCTATTTAATAAATTATATAAACATTAAATGAAAACTTAGTGACGGACTTACATAGTGTTCGTAAAATTTGCTGAGTCTTGCCTTTCCTCTGTGGTTGAAGACAAGAACTGCCCTGATCATTGTTCTTTTTTTGTTTGATACTTTAAGTCATTAATTTTAGTAATAAATAGTTTTAAATCATTGAAACGAAACTAATTTTCGCCTAAAAACAGTCAATCAATTGTTTGGCGAATAAACGATTAGATATATTATCGATATTTAATGAAATGTTTGATAAGGAATATCTCCAAATTCGAGAGGAAATGGGTGTTTATCTTCATTTGACTCAATATTTGTTAACCTGCAGAAAATTTTTCTGACAATTGGAAAAATATTGATTTCAATCAAATAACATGAAATCAATAGAAAAACAAGAGTTTTATATCAACAAAAAGTTTTAGAAAAATTTCTTTAGATTTCAAAATGAGAGACACTTTTATTAAATCTGTATTTTTACACATCAAATGAAATCCAATACAAGTCAACAAAATTTATTTAAAAGTGAAATATTAATAAAAATTTTATAGAAAAAACATGAAATAAAAGGTCGGTATCTTAAGTTTGAGACAGAAATAACAAGTTTGAAGTTCATTGAGAAAAATATGTTGACTCTTGAAGAGACCAAATGCTTAACATATTTATCGCTAAAAATAATTTTGTCGATTAATTTTATTTCTGAATCCAATGATAACATAAAATGAATAATAATTTATAAAAAGAAGTTTCTTCTGAAGAACTCATTTGTCGGCAATGATTCTGCACTGACCGTAGTTCAGTTCATACATCGCCCCCTCTGATCCATTGGGCAGTTCCCTGCAGTGGTGCCTCACAATCGCTGACTTAACGATTTCTCTGAGACCTGAAGACATGATTTGGTTTCTCTTAATCGGATCCTTTTCTATCAAATATTTTTTGGTCAGATTCGGAAAATACGGCAAAAGAACTGTAAAAGTAATCAAATTCAGAGTCAGTCAATATTTCAAACCCCTTGCTATGAATTCATACTATTCTTGAACTGATCGCTCGGATATAGTTGTCTCAGAACTGAGAACTCAATGTCTATATTCTTGAATCCTGACTCAGAAAAGGCTTTCCTCCAGTTTTCAATCTGTTCCTCTACCGATGGAATCCTTAAAAGACTCTCAAACTTAGTCTTCTCTTCGGGAACCAAGTCGTGGAACAGATCCCATAAAGTGGTGACATTTGTGTATATCCTTCCCATTGGGGATAAAAATCTGTAGAGATTTTGAGCGGCGATCCTCTTATTCTCGATCCAATGGAGAACTCGATTTGAGAAAATTAGATCCACTTTTCCCTCCAATTGTTTGAGACTGGGATCCAATTCATTCCATTCGACGCCAATGTCCTCAACCATGTAATGGACCCGAGAGGAGGGGTAGTTAGACTTTGCGAACTTAATCATTCGCATGTCTACATCGATGGCGTATATTTCATTGCAGGACAACCTCTGGTTGAGTAGTGCCGTAACGTTACCACTACCGCAACCGATATCCAATACAGTATTGAATCTGAAAATTAAAAACATTTTGAATTAATTGTTTGGATTCTAATTAAGTTTTTGACTAAAATAATCATTTAATAAAAAAAATAACTAGCTCACTTTTGTCCGCTCTCGTCAAGTATTATGTCGATGAGATTATTAGCATCTCTGATGTGAGCATAATTAACCTGGTTAAACTCGTCTGTGTTTATATCCATTATTTTAAAAGTTGGAACAACTCATCAAAAGTCTAATATTTTTTCTTTAAACTAAAGGCAAACGCTTTTGAGTTGAGTTACGAAAAGAATACTTAAAATCTCTAAAAGTTTTGAGTTTTCAGCTGTTGTTAAGTTGTTTGTTGTTTATCTCGAATCAAGTCATGAGAATATTTCCGATACCATCTTATCTGACAATTGATACTCAGAGGCGTTCACTCTTTCCATCTGCAAGTCTTGTGCGGTATTCAGTCAACTGATGATCATTCGAATATCTGACCGCAATTCCAATGAAATTTTACGAACTTGATCTAGATAAAAGTACCTTGAAGGGTTCAAAAGTCTATAGTTCATAATGATCCTTGATCAACTGTAACGCTTCTTAAACTTTGTTTTTTTGATGAAAATAAAATTTGAAAGTATTAGTCGAGTCTTAGTTACAGTTATGTCACACTTTTCTAATCTTTTATTTTTGTACTTATTTTGCGATAATTTTATTGAATTCAAGGCCTCCCTCTTTGTGAGGACTCAGACTTCAAGTATGAATTTTCTTTTAAAAAAAGGACTCTTTTCCGTTAATTATCAAATCTATTCACAAATGAGCTCAAGATTTAACGATTTATCTAAAAATCTAATGTTTTATTGAAAGTCTCATTAAATGTGATTCATTGGTATGTATTGTGTTTTTTAAAAAAAATAATTGTTTGGTCGCCGAAGAAAAGGTCAGAATAAAAGAGTTTTCTTAAGTTTAGAATAATTTCACGGACTTTAGTCTCGAAAGTGTTTCGGAAAAACAAAACTTCCTTTAAATTATTGAAATCACGAAAAGATTTTTTTTTTTTTTTTTGTATTACAATAATAAAGTGTTTAATGCAATCAAAATATAACATAATTTTAGTTATCTGTCAAATTGAATATAATTGAGGCACACATTAGGGGAAAAGTGGGCTCACACTTGACTGACGCTCTTTTATATGCAATTGGTATACATTTTGAATAAATAATTAGAAAACATTCAATAATTTCTTTATAATAAAGAATTGGTTTATCTCACACTTTAAGAGACGGAACGAAATGAATATCTTTTACACATTTGGGGCAAACGATTAGTATTACATTCATTACATGAAATGCTTTTAAAACTATTTAATTATTTAATAATGCGATTAAAACCAAATAAAAGTGAAAGTATAGCACAGGTTTGAACTTAAAGCTAACTTTTGATCAGAAAAAACTTTGATCTTTCGCTTAAAAGTTCTCCTCTTTTGACGTCAATTAGCGAGAAGTTTGTGAACATAAAAATTTAATTGAATTAAAAATTTCAAAACAATTTCAACACAGAAGACAATGAGTAGAATAATCTTGATCAAAATTAAATGAGTTTTCTTTTCCCTCGACATAATGTTTTGGTTAATGATTGAAAAATTATTTCAAAATTTTTAATTTAAATTTGAGTTTTCATTAATGTTTTTTGAGAAAAAATACTACACTTTTGAAATACTAAGCATTTGTTTATTAATATTTAATATAAAATTTCTGATAACAAACTGTTTATTGTAATGAAATCACGACATCACTCCTTAATTATCAAATGAGTTAATTAAAAATAACCTTAAAGTAGCCAAGTATAATTCATTGAATGATTGATGAATTTGTTTTGACTCATTTCTAATCCTTTTTTGGTTTATTTTTTTTTGGCAAAACTTTCGTCAATTAAGTGTAAAAAATCTAATCATAAGGAAAATTAAGTCATTATTTTCTGAATCAATTCAAATGTGAAATTATTCTCTAATATTATTATTGTTTTATTTTAATTACAACTCATATCGACCTTCAAATCAGAAAAAAACAAATCATTTAATAATTTCATCTCATTATAAGACTCACGAAAATAATTTATTCAAAAAAAATGTTCAAAGAATAAAATAAAATGAATAAATCATTTCTATAATAATCACTTTTGATCTCAAACTTTGGTCTTATTTTCATTTCAGATAATTATTTCGAATCCAATCTTATTATTATTTAAATGAATTTTATTAATATTAATATCATTTCAAATAATATAGTAATTCATATAATAATAAATAGTTTATATCCAAAAGTCTATTATTAAACAAAACAAAAAACATTGAATTCATTGTAAATCTTATTAATAGTTTCCTTTCAATCATAAAACCTATTGATTTAAAATTGATTTTACGCAACAAATCACTCAATACTATAATGAAAATAAATTTCATAATAAAAAGGAAAACTTTAATCTCTTTTGAATTTTTAAAATTTTATTGAATTTTAAATTAAAAAAAAATGTGAGTAAACAAAAACAATAGTAATTTATCGCATAATTGATTAAAAATAAAAACCATTTTCTAATGTATTAATCAAAAGATTTTGAATAAACTGAATTTGAAACGTGAAAGCGATAATTCTGGTGATTATATATAAAAAGTTACCTTCACTACAAAGTTAGACTCAGTTTCACAAAGTCTCTGGACTTGTGAGGAAAGAATAGCTGTTCACTCGTTTGGACAGAATAACAATCATTGAATTGCATTAGGAATTGAGGTTAACTATAATTTGAGGTTTGAGTTAACAGTCGTTTGAAAACTGAAGCCAAACGTCTCAACATTTCGACGCTAAAGACAATACTATAATAACTGTAATAATAATAAGTTTAAACAACTGGACGACAATTTTTTGGCCCATTTTTAAGGACCTGTTTTTGTTTAGGATTCTCTACTCAACGCGAGAAGTATTTTCTGTTTCATCAGTTTTTCTCATCACTCGATCTAATTATGTGATTGAATGTGACTTAAGTCAAGTTCACTTTTATAAGCAAACAATTCATTCCTCACTCATTTCCAAACAAAATATGTTTTTATTCAAATTATTTTTAGTCATATTCTTCTCTTTGATTGTCGACTGTGCGACACCCTATGGGCCCCATCAATACGCCAGTACTGGACAGTTATCTTACAAGTAAGCCATCGTTTTTATCAAACATATGATACCGAATATGTATAGAAATGTTTTATGTGATTATCATTTGAGTTATTCATTGAAGTGAACTGCCATTCATTAAAACATTTATCAATGTTTTACTCATTTATTATAACAAAAATCACTTATCACTCGAATTAATGCTTTGAAACTATTATTTGATTAATTTATGAGACTTTCCATTGAGTTATAGGACTTTCAATAACAAAATCCAAATCATTGAAAGATAGGAAAATACTAAACTGTTTTCGACTAATAATAGATAGAAATAACAGTTTTTTTTGGGGAAAAATAGAAATTATTTTTATTTTATCGAAAGATAAGAAATATTATGTTTTTCGCAAATAATTTATTTCATAATATTTAATAATTTATATAAAATATTGTTTTGAAATATTTTAATCATTTGATCTCCAGATAAAAAATTATATTTTCTAATCGATAATTAATTTTGCACTATAATAAAAATTGAGCAAGCAAATAACAATTACGAACAAATTAAAATAATTTATTGACAATTATTGAAATGGGATTTGTCTGAAAAAGTTTTGTTATCACTGCAAACAAAATAATTAACTCTATGTTTGAGGATTGGGTTCTTCACTAACCAGAATGAGCGACAGTCGTTGCAATCAAATCGATGTCCTAGCACATTTAATAAACTCCCTGAATTTGACAAAAGGAACGGCAAAAACACCCTCTCATCTAAATATTGTAAATCCTTTTCTTTAGTTTTACTCAAATAATAGAAATTAACGTTTCGTTTGAAATTAATGAGAGAATTGTCGGCAAAACTACTGCTTTCGATACGATTGTTGTCATTGAATATGAAAACAAGATTTCCGTTGTTTTTGTTAATGAAATAAAAAGCATTTTCTGGAATATAATCGATATTTGTTTGTGTGATCTCTAATGTATTCAAAATCCTTAAGTACTGGAAGGGTTTGTCACCAATTTTTCTAATACTGGGTCCCCGAAGGGTAACGTCTTCTAACCAATTGTGTTGAGACAAAGCATTTGAAGGGATTTCCGTAATATTATTGAAATCGAGGGATAGGACCACTATTTTAGTAAACTTTTTGACGGCACCGAAGAGTGAGGTATGGTTTTCCAGCTTTGGGTTATAGAATATCCGCAAAGAAGTGGTGTTTTGAGTTGTATCTCCAAAAGCATTCTCATCGATGTGAGTCAAATTTTTAGCTTGCTCAATTGTTATGTCGTCAAATGTGAGGTCAAGCGTTGTGTTAGCCCTCAGTTCTGTTATGAAAGTGTTATTTAAGTGAAAGCGACTGAAAAACTTCTGGTTTTTTGTTAGCGTTTTGTTTAAATTTGTGAACACTTTAATCAAATCGATGTCATTATTTCCGCCACAATATATACCATTTCGGATACATAGACACGGACTTAAAACATCAGGTTTAGGACATTCAGCCAACAGTTCACTTATATTATCCGCAAAAATGAGGCAAAAATAAGCTGAAAATAATTGACTTTAAAATTGGATTCTTTTGTTTATTACTTACTTTTTATATATTTATGAAATAATTTCATTTCAATTATATATTCAAAGTTTGTGTGAAATGAAAGAATGAAATTTTGAGTCAATAACTCAAATATGTTATTATAAGAAACGCTAATGAGATGTGAATTATTTCATATGTGAGTAACCGAATCGCGCGAGTCTTATCATATCTTTTCTCCAAATCCAAATTAACTAGATAATTTTTTTTTGAGACAATGAGAATCGAATTGTGGAGAAACTATTATCAGAGCAAATCTCATCAAATATACACAAAATATATTTTTAAAATAAAAAGTAATTCAGTTTTTCTCACAGAAAAAGAAACAAAACCTTTGGGTTTCGTTATATCATTATTTTGATTACATTATCCAAAAACACAATCAAATGTATTATATCGTCATTTGATTCAAATATCATTAAAAATTTCCCTAAAATTAAGTAAATATTAGATTACTCCGAGCTTTTTGGGGGCTGTTCCTGGTTATTGTCATCTTACATCATTTATTATGAAACAAAAATATCAGTAAACCCAACCAAAAAACCCACCAAGGTAATTTAATTTGTCATACAATACTCAATTTAAGTCAATGTTTATGTCAAACCTTTTTTTCACTATTGAAATCAAATTGACATTTAATTTGAAAATCAATGAAGTGATGAAAAACTTGTCGACTGAAGACTGGCTTCACTTCAAGTTTAATCTTAAAAGTGGAAAGTCGTTAAAGAAATGACAAAATTAGAGTTTTTATAGACTTTTGAATCATTATTGAGACCACACATTGTCTGAACACTATTAGACTTATTTACAATAAGATAGACATTCGGTGCTATCGATTCTTATCTATAATTAAGTCAACTCAAGGTTTACTAATTTAAAGCAAAACCTAATTAAATAAATTGTGATTAACCCCCATTCAGTTCAAACTTCTCCACATTTATTAGTAAATGAGTTAATCGTCTTTTGAAAAAAATGAGAGTTATTTTTCAGTCAATAATTGTCACTAAAATTAACAGAAAAAATGAATAAAACAAATGAATTATTAGTTTCTCACAACAAATAGCTTTAATTGAATGAAAACTCATAACCGACTTATTCTTTAAAACGAGAATAGATTTAACAAATGGATGAAAAAAAAATTTATAATATTATTATAATCAGGACTTCCTTTACATATGAGAACTGTTCGTTAAAACTAATTATTTTGAGTCCAAACCAAAAGAGAGTCGAAAACAAAATCCCATTCATTCCGTGTTTTTGAATAATAGAAATAATTATAATTTAATTTAATTTTGTTTTTCATTCGATTATTATTTACTACAAAATAATTTAATTAACTTTAATGATAACTCCGTGATGAGCAAGGTACTCATTTTGAGCAACCAAATGAATATAAATTTATAATAGTTTGAAATTAAGACACTATCAAGGCACTATCAAGGCACTATCAAGGCATTATTTAAATATTTTGTTAAACATGTAGATTATATAATTGCTATAACACTATAACACTTTTGTTCTAATTTATTCTCCAATTAATTAATTAATTTCATAAATTATTTTTGATTTATTAGTTTTCCCTTGGTCAAAGATTTCAGTGGAGTATTGACCCCAAATAACATACTCTCGAGAGCAACAAAAATATGTGAGAACGGGATCATTGGACCCACTTCTCTGGCCATACACAAGCACTACATCTATACGGGAACGGCTGGTGGAGGAGTCTATCGCTGCGATTTGCGAACCGGAAACGCGACCCGAATCGTAAAAGTGGCCAACGATTTGTGTAAAACAAAGTATTGGGACATCTCTTTGTGCGGTCGCGCTCTTGGGATTAGGGCCGACAGAAAAGGAACCGTTTATTTCGTTGACTCGTATTTGGGTCTTCACGAAGTGGTCTTCTATGGCAACAAAGTTCAAGTCAATAGATTACTCACTTTAGAGGAAACTAATGGCAAATATATGTCTCATCTCGTCATTGATGAGGGATCGGGTGATAACGGAGGGAACGTCTTCTACATCACTATTGCGAGCACTAAACGAGACTTAAATCAATGGCCGGCAATGATATTAGAACCGGACAGAAGTGGGACTGTCATCAAATTCGACGGCGACACCAAAAAAATGGAGACTCTGATGCATGGACTCTGGTATCCAAAAAGCATTGAATTGACTGATGACCGCAATTCACTTCTTGTGTCCGAATTCACGGCTCGACGTATTGTCAAACATCACATCAAAGGTTAGATTAATTTAAAAATTCATATTTTGTTTTGAATCTAATCTCTAAACGTCTTACTTAATGACCAAAAGGTAAAGATAAAGGTAAGACTGAAACATGGGCTGAAAATTTGCCAGGTGAAACTGAACATCTGATCCGGAGCACTGAGAAACAACACGAAACCTATTGGTTACCGATAGTCAACGCAAGGAATGTGAGTCATCCCAATCTCATCGATTGGATGAGCGATAAGCCATGGCTTCGACAAGAAATCCTCGACAAGTATACAGATGTCGGAAACAATTTGGAAGAATTGGGCAAAAAGTGGAAAAATGATCGCTTGGAGAGGATTGGCTTCACTATGAAAACCGGTTCACAATTCTATACACAGAATGTGGTCAACAATTACGGACTGGTTCTGGAAATGGACGCAAACGGCAAAATATTGGGATCTTTGCATTCAATTGATGGCACAAATGCCATGATTTCTGAAGCAGTGGAGGGTCCGAGTGATAACCCATACGAAAGGGTTCTATACATCGGATCCTTTGAAAACTCACACATTTTGAAGCTAACGATTCCCAACTTTTCTCAAGATATGGCGCCTTTTGAAGATCAAAACTTAGACTATCCTTACAGACAACCCCTCTCCTCCTTAAACGACTTCAGGATTTTCGGGTCCCGACCCTTCGCCAGGAATTTTGATTATAATATACCAGAAATTAAGTAATTATTACTTATTTTAGTTAAAACTGACATATCTTTTGCCATTTGATTGACAGTTAACTAACTTTTATGCCAAAAGTTATCCTCATTTTCAGCAAAATTTTATATTCTGTTAATCTATTATTTAATTCAAAGAATTAGTATTTTATTTATCATTATTTTTAAGAATCATTGGAAGCATTACTTCGATATTATTGTGTTTTTATAAATAATTGAAATAATTTATGATTTTTTACACAATTTTTTTCATTTAATATAAATCAATATTTTTTTTATATTTTATACAATTTTGTAAACAATTTATATGAATTCGTTTGAATCTATTATCTGACGAAACGAATTGTCAAATAAATTAATTTAATTGATATAATTCATTGTCAAGTGTTTCAAGAGCAAATAAGCATATAAACAAAATGAACATGCACAATTTGTTGAGATGCGTTGGGCAACCAATCAGTCGGTACCTCATAAGTCACACAATTAAGTGAAGAATCAGATGTGAGTCCACGTATTTGGCACACATTCAGACCGTGTCTGACACTCAACTGTTTCTCTGTTTTTGAATTATTTGATTGATTTTAACCTTTAAATTAAGCGAAAAACCGATTATAACCAGGTTTTAACCAGAACCAGGTTCTATCCTATATTTGACATCTGAATCATATAGAAAGAGAGAACCCATTCCCCTAAAACCTGAGATATAGTGAATCCTTTGAAACTATCAAATAATGAATTAATTCTGAATCTATTGCTTCTCTAATATAATAGCTTTTTGGATGATTTCAAATCAATTCAATCGACAGAACCTTTCGATTTCAATGTCGAGCCATTCATTAAAAGTAAAAATGTCTGAGCGATAGGTCTTATTCCGAATCTAATGTTTAAAAATGAATTATTTTTCTGAAACATTAGTCGTTATTATAATTGTTTGTAAAATAAAATTGATTTACTCTCAGAGCGAAGATTCAGAGGTTTGGTCTTTGAATAAATTGTTTCCCAAAGACTACAACAAACACATAATACCGTCAATAAATGGCTCACAAATCATAATTACAATCGGTATTGAAATTTTTGATTTGGTTAGTGTTGTCGAGTCCGGACAGGTCTGACCTTTTCTTCTTATTTATAGAAAATGACTAAAATTTGATTCAAAAAAAAAATAGTATTTTATCGTCGATTTGAATCTCCAACAAAAATGGAAAGACACTCGACTTGTGTTACCATCAAATCAAAAGCGAAACGAAGAAATAATTTTAGACCATTCGTGGGCTTCCAAGTTATGGACTCCAGATATTTATTTTAGTAATGCTATGGAATCGAAAGTCTCGACAGTAGTCAACCCTCTCATCTATTTCACGATAACAAGCGATAAATTCATTACTCAAACCATTAAAATGAATGTAAAATTCCAGTGCAAAATGGATTTACAGCAATACCCTCAAGACGTACAGTACTGTCCCATCGATATAATGAGCCGTAAGTTTCAAATAATTGATTTTAATGTTTGTTTTTAACCAAATATAAAGTTACCCGAAATAACAAAAGCATTGAACTGGAGTGGGATTACTTCAAGAGTCCACCACTCGATGACAATCCAAAGTTCAGGATAAGACAGACCTATATTGGCGTCACTGAAAGGGACAACTATTTGGGACATTTTAGGTGTCTGTCCGCCCGAATAAAGTTAGTTCGTAGGGTTTCCTATTACATGATAAGAATATATGGACCCACTTTTCTCACAACCATTTCTTCATTCGTTGGGTTCTGGATTCCAGTGCTAGCTTGGCCGGCCAGGGTAATTATTCCTGACATTAATCAATAAATTTAAACTGAATTTATCTGAAAAGGTGGCTCTTCTGGTGACTCCACTACTGACTTTAGTCACACAAAACGTTAACATGAATTCTGAGATAAACGTGTCATACGTTGTGGCCCTTCACTGGTGGATGGCTTTTTGTATATTCTTTGTGTTTATGAGTCTGATTGAGTATGCAGTGGCCATATCCTGGGCATTTAGGGCCAATGACAGAAAGGCGTTGAGAGCCACTCAGGTCTGTCCCTCATTTCAATCCGATTAACAAGTTTTAGTTTTTGAAATTGAAATGATTTAAAATGAACCATGATAAATTACTGATAAGTTTTTCGTGACTGAATTTTACTCTCAAGGTTCTATAACAGGCAATAAATTTCAAATAACCCCTTTTTATGCACAATTGTCCCCATTTTAGAAGTCAATCAGTTTTATCTCATTTTCTAATTACTTTGTAATGATTTCCTAAAATATCTGATTATTAATTGAGTTATACTTTTCATTGAAATAAAGGGTTTAACTGAACAAAAATGTCACGGAATTGAAGCCAAGAGTATATACTTTCGTAGCGGACGACTCATCGGTAATGTCTTATTCTATGTCTTCGGAAATATTGATTACACGAAAGACCCGTTCAATAGAAATAAAGTGGATTACGCCTCACGAGTCATATTCCCCACAACTTATCTCCTTTTTGTCTTAATTTATATATTATCGACAGTATGTCCCTGGGCTCTGGCCTACAACTGGTGAACATTTGATAATTATTTATTAGTCAATTCATTAATTCATTTCAATGTTTTATGAAATAAAATTCAATTGTTTTAAACACTTTTTGATTAGATTTGATTTAATTATTAAAACCTATTTATATTGAAATTGATAAGAATAATATCCTTGTATATTCTGTTCTTAGAATAAATTTATTCTTTGAAACGGATCTTCTCATTGGTATTCAAAACATATTAATAATAAAATTATCATCATTTCCATCATTAGTGAAATATTTAATTAATTTTGAGAAATATTTGATAAAAACTTCGCAAAAAATTCTTGGAATTATAAACCATATAAACATTGAATCGATTGGTTTCTTACTCTCAAATATTTTATAAATAAATAATTTTTCAACATTTCATTGATTCCAAGTTACATCTTGTTTAAAAGTACCTGCATCAAAAGCAAGAACAATTTAAACAATTCAATTAATTGACATAAAAATTTATAGAAATATTCATTAATACAAATACTTTAACAAAATTGAGTGAAAATTAATAAAACTTTTCTTTTTATAAAAACTAAAGTTATTAATAGAAAGAGAGAATCCAATGTTTGACACATAATTTCAGCCCATATTTTATAATACAATAAAATATGAGTAAACGGTATATAAAAATATTTACAAAAGATATTAAAAACTAATTATTAGTGACTCATTGTATTCGGGAAAATGAAAAACACCCTTGATCTTGAGCTAAACTATCCATGCTTATTGATAGTAATTTATTAAATTAAAAAAAAATTTAAAACAAAAATTAATTGTGAATTAAATTTGAGAAGAAAGTTATGTTGACCGGATTGTATTTGTTTTCAATGACCATGCTTATTTGCCTATTTATTTCAGTTCGAATCAGTAAAGTTTGATTCAAAATCTTGACTATAAAAAGAAGTCAATAAAATAACTGTAAATTCTTTCCTAATATTTAATATCTTTGGAGACAATAATTTTATTAAAACCAAAGATAACTCAAATATTTTTACTTTCGTTTCAAATGAAACTTTAGTTTAAGAATCAAAACTTTTAAGACTTTCATTTCATTTCGTATAGTTTCAAATCACCCGTCAGTTCATAATTCATCTCAAAATACTCTGGCATTCGAGTAATGAATAGTTTTTTCATTTTCATTGTAAATGTATTACTAATACATCAGTCGTTGGCGAGAGTCATTCAGAGTGAGGGCCCGGATGTAAGTCATTAACTTTATTCACATTGAAATACTAAACAAGAGGTCAATGATTAGGTGAGACCAGCGGAAGATGCGATCGATGTCACCATTTATTATGAAAATCTAAATAAAGTCAATCGAAAATTCTTTATCGAAGAATTCAAACCTGTGTTCGATAGCCTCTTCGATATTATAAACCTAGAACTGGTTCCCTATGGAAATACCCAGAAGGGATCGGATGGGGTATACGAATGTCCTTTCGGGGAAAAACAATGTTTCGCCAATAGAGCACAGGTATAAGTATTATCTGACTTTAATTGTTTATTAAAACATACATTTGATTGAAGGCCTGCGCCATAAACATAACAAACGCTGTAGACGATGAGTCCCGAAGTGCGCTAGCTCATTTCACTTATTGTATCTTCAAAAACAGAGAGTTTAGTGATATCTATGATTTGGTGCCTCATTGTGCGAATCGTTACCTTTTGGATGAAAACGCAGAAATTGAAATCTGTGCCACAACTTTGGACGGGGACGACATTTATGAAGAAATGAGACTCAAAACCGAACCAATTATTGGTAACCTTGTTAATGGTCTGGCCGTTAAAATCAATGGCCAGTATAATTCAACGAATACCGAAGATTTAGTGAAAGCCATTTGTGACGCTTATGTGAGTCTTGTCTTTACTTCTGATATAAATTTAATTTAAATATTTTGGACCAAAAGCCGGGAACAAAGCCCGACAGATGTTCCCAACCAAAGGTCCCAAAAGTTAAGGTCAATATTTATTACGAAACACTGAATACTGTGGCGCAGAACTACCTCTTCCGCCAAATCCAACCGATGTATCATTTGATTGAAGAGATGGTTGATATCGATCTGATTCCGTACGGAAACACTCAGTTTGATAATTCAAATGGCAATAACTTCACCTGTGGTTCACCCGATCAATGCATTGCTAATCGTATTCAAGTAATATCTAGTTCCATGTGTTAAATGATCAAGGTTGTATTATTTATTTTATCTTTTTAAACATTTTAGGCATTAGTTGTCAATGACTTTCTACTTAACGGTCCGAATGGGGATGAGATCGACGGTCCGAGTCGTGCCATTAATTTCATCGGATGTATGTCTGGTCACCCCCAGTGGCAGAATATATACAGAGCTGGAGAGCAGTGCGCGAACCAATGGTTACCGCCCGACGATTGGATACATTTGTTGACAAATGCCACCACTACTGATAGCGACGGCGTTTATCTTTTGATGAAAGACAAGACCACAAATCTTGGATCCTCTCCTTTACCGAGAGTTCCTTACGTGACAATAAATGGAGAGCCAAGTATTCCGGCATTTAATGACTTTACTCAAGAAGTTTGTGCTCGATATGAGGTTTGCTATCACTCATTGACTGAATTTTTGATAATTATAAGTGAAATCAATTTCCAGGGAATCAAAGCATCGCTTTGTACTAAAGTCGCTGTAATTGTTTACTACGAAAGCCTTAACCATAAGTCAAGAAAATTCATTTTAGAAGAACTGAGACCTGCTTTCACTCATTTCCAAAATCTCATTGATTTGACACTATTGCCGGCCGGAAGGGCCACCAAGAATGACCATGGAGGCTTTGACTGCCCTGGAGGACCCGATCAGTGCGATGGAAATATTCTTCAGGTTTTTCTCATTTAAGTTTATATAATAAATTAAACAAGATCATTTTTAAAGGCCTGTACTATCGATTACTTTTGGAACGACGGTAACAATTGGACGGATCCGATCAGACAAGAGGTCATAGAGTTCTTGTATTGCATGTCAAAGAACAAACACGCGGTCGGGGTCTGGACCGCTGCTGAACAGTGCGCTGAACAGAATATTGAAGTCGATCCCTGGCCTACAATTGCTATATGCGCTAGAGATGAAGGGAAAGCCATCTTCGAAGAGTATATTCAAGAGACAGAAAGCGCGGGACTTGATATCCATAATAACAAAACGGTTCCGATCCTCAAAATTAATGGAAATGTTAGCGAAGATGCGGTCAATGATCTGATTCAAACTCTTTGTGACCAATTCGTGAGTCAAACAGAAAATTGTAGTTCACTTCAATTAATTGTATTATATGATAGGATGAGGACCACCAGCCAGATATTTGTCTGACAGGAAAGGCTCCTAAATTAGAAGTCGGTGTCTATTATGAATCGATGAGTCAATTGTCGAAAAACTTTTTCACGAAACAAATGGGACCGTACTATAGGTATATCGAAGAATTGGTTGACATTCAACTCTATCCAAATGGAAATGTTGACGATAGCGGTAATACTGAGGGTCAGTGTCCAACTAATCTGCCCGCCTGTGTAGCCAATAAAATTCAGGTCATTTTCCTCTGAATGTCAATCAATCAAAATATTTAACTGAAGATCACTTCCAGGCCTTAGTAATCGATTGGTTGTGGCTGTCGGACGACGACGGGGACCAAATCGATGGAAGCATAAGAACCACACAATTCTTGTCCTGTATTTTCAGTCACCCGGAATGGAGAGGAGATTATATGAAAGCGGGACACGACTGCGCCGATCAGACTCTGCCTAACGATGAATGGATTGAAATTATCGTTGAATTGCACACAGAATACGGTAATGTGACATATAAAAAGGTGCAAGATCAGACTCAAGCTCTTAAGGATCAAATTAACTCGGACCAATTGACATACATTCCTTACGTAACACTCGATGGGAAGCATAGTCTGAGAACAGCCAATGATTTAATGCAATCCGTTTGCGAGTCATATACTGTGAGTCAATTGATTTAATTTTTTGCCGAAATATAACTAAATTGTTGTTTAGGGGGAGAAACCTCTTGAATGCACACCTGTTTCAGTTGAGATCTATTACGAGACGTTGAACGCCCAGAGCAGGAAATTCTTCATAGAAGAGTTGAAATCCACTTTTGAACACATCAGGGAATCTTTTACTCTTGAGTTCATTCCATACGGAAGAACTAATATGACTGTTGACGGGGACGACATCATATTTGACTGTCCCAACGGTGGTCAACAGTGTTTGGGAAATATAATACAAGTGAGGCCTCAATTATAAAACAATTAAAGAACAAATAGTAAATAGATTTTGTCTAAAGGGTTGTGCCGTTAAACACTTCTTGCATTCAGACGAACAGGACTTCAGTTCTCAAGTGGACGGCAAGAATCAGACCCTTGGGTTTATATACTGTATGTTCAAAAATGTTGACAATAATGATATCAATGGAGTGGCAGAGAAGTGCGCGAATGAGTACTTCTTGGAAGACGTTTGGTTTAATGACATCAAATTGTGTTCTCTCGTCAACGGAACTCAAATTCTTCAGGAAATGGCCTCAAAAACTATGTCTTTGCCCCAACCGTTGCAACACTCACCATGGATAGTTATCAATGGACAGAGGAATGCTTTGGCTCAAACTCAGCTCCAGAAAGTCATTTGTGATAATCTACTTGTAAATTTCTTCCTCTTGATAATAATAAACAATAATAACCTTGTTCACGATTGTTGATAGGGTGACCAACCAGACGCTTGTGGTGTGGAGAGGGCGGCGAAGGTTGAGATCGAGTTTCACTATCAAACGGGAGACACTAAAGTCAGAGATTATGTCATCAATGAATTGTATCCTTCGTATCGAGACGTCGAAGAAATCATTGACTTAGAAATCGTTCCGTTCGGCCAAATGGTAGCCGTCAGAGGAGATGACGGGAATTACACCTTCACTTGTCCTAACGGTCCTAATGAGTGCATCGGTAACAAAATTCACGTGAGTTTAGCCCTAATTATCGTAAAAACCCATTTTAACGAAAATGATTTTATGGGGAAAGGCATGCGTTTATGAGTACTTCTGGCACAATGACGACGAACCCATTAGTGATAATATAGACATCGATGGAAGACTTCAGACTTTAGACTTTATTCAGTGCTACTTCACGAACGAGAACTGGCAAAACGACCCCTGGAGGGCTGGAGAGCAGTGCATCAACAATATCTTCCTCGATATGTGGGGTACCATTGAACAATGTGTCGTTTCTGGAGAATTCGATGGCATAATCGCTCAGTTAGGAGACAAAGTGGAAGCGCTGTCACCACCACTGCTGTACACCCCATGGATTACTTTGAACGGAAAACACAGTAAAGCGACGGAACTGCACTTTACTCGAGCCGTTTGTGAAGCATATACTGTATGTGTTTTACCATTTGATTGAAATAATTACCAATACTTTGAATAACCGAAATAAGAGCGAAGAGAAGCCGTGGGCCTGTTATGCAGAAATACCACCCCTTCAGAAGCCTAGTGTCGAAATACATTACGAGCCTAAGAATATCGATTGTCGGGACTTTGTTCTCAACCAATTGGATCACTTGAAGACACACATCGACGAAATCGTTTCACTGAATATCCTTCCTTTCGGGCGAACCAAAAATTCGATACCATTCGTGTGCCCTAACGATGATGGCTGCCATACATACAAACAACACGTCAGTCAAACGATTATTAATTATTTTATGAACAAAAACTAAATTGTTTTATACCTCTAAAGGCTTGTATTATGGACCGACTCCTGCAAAATCATACGATAGAAACCTTAAACTTCTTGATCTGTGCCTTCGGTTCCCGAATCAATGACGACAGTGCTGTTGAGGAATGTCTTAATGAGAATTTTGTTGATACATACCCACAGATAAACGAATGCGCTCATAGCGAAGGCGACCAATTGCTACAACAACTGGCGGATCGGGTCTCTGTACTCAACCCTCCCTTATCTCACGTGCCCTGGATTTTAGTGAATGGCGAACATAATATGGAAGCAGAGGATAACCTGATCCAAGAGATCTGTGATACTTACTATCCGGTCAGTAATTGATGAAAAGACTTCGACAATTGTTTTTTATATTAACTGATTTGATCCCAGACCGACAAACCTCCACAATGTATTCCTGAGTTACTTCCGGTTGCTATAAACTACCAGACAGTGGACCAATCGGCCACAAATTTCTTCGGACAACAGTTCAAACCAATTCAACCCTATTTCGATGAAATCGCTTCTTTCGATTTCGTTCCCTACGGTTTGACTCAAAGAAGTGGTAACGACTTCACCTGTCCTAATGACCCCAATCAATGCAATGCCAATAAAGTTCACGTCAGTTGTCATTCATTTAATTCAAAAATATGTGATTTAAATCCAAACCAAACCATTCCCCTATAGGCCTGTGTTTTGCACAACTTTTTCGACAGAGAAAACCACACAAACGCTATCGATATTGATGACAGTCGGTACAGAAGTGTCGGGTTTTTGATTTGTGCATTCAATAAGAGTTCTTCGAACCCTATCACTGACGCAGAGATCTGTTTGAATCAAGAGATGGGAGGCGACAACTGGGGGCTCATCGATACGTGCGCTCACGGACCCGATGGCACTCAGCTCTACGAAGTTTTGGCTGAAAAGACTGAGCAGTTGAATCCTCCATTAACTAAAGTGCCCTGGGTCACCATCAATGACAGTTACAGTGTTGAGGCGGAGTCTAATCTTATTCAAGTTATTTGTCAGTCATATCCCGTAAGGCAAACACTTTTTGGTTTTACCGAAATATAAACATATTTTGTTGAAACAGTCCGTCAGACCGACCATCTGTTCGTCATTAGGCAGTCCTAAAGTAGGTGTCGGTGTCTATTACTCGAGTGATCAAAACGGAAGGGATTGGGTCGTCAACCAATTGAGACCATTCTTTGCCGATTCTGCGCCAACTCGGGCTCAATCATTGCAATCACTTTTAACGACAGCATTCATTCCTTGGGGTCAAACCCAATACACTGAAGGCGCGGACTCACCCTTCACTTGTCCCACCGGTGGGGCCAACGAGTGCCGGGCCAATAGAATTCACGTCAGTTGATGTGATTTTAATTTAATTTAATTAATTATTTTTTGTATTTGATTGAAGGCGTGTGCTATCGATCAGTACTCTTCAGCCCCTAAAGGATGGCTTCAAATAACGGAATTCATAATTTGTTTCTTCAGTAACGACTTATGGGGTAGTGATCCCGACGAAGCAGGAAATCAATGCGCTAATAAAGTATGGGTTTTGGACCCCTGGCCTACTCTTCAGACCTGCGCCACAACTAATATCGATGTCTATCTCAAGATGAAGGCGAAAACTGAACAAGCTAATGCTGACCATTGTATGAAAGCCATTATTTTACCGATAAATTATTAACTGTTTATTTTGTGTTCAGTCCCTTGGATTACAGTCAATAGCCAAAACAGCACTGAGGCTGAGAATGACCTCTTGAGCACAGTTTGTGATAACTATTCGGTAAATCAAATCTTCGTTTTCTTTAAAATAAATGTTTGACTTATATTTCATTCATTCAAAGGGAATAAAACCCGAGGCCTGTTCTACAGGCGGTTCAACTGGTTCTACGGCACTGCCATCTTCCAGCTCATCGACATCATCGGTGGCTTCTTCGGTAACAACTGTCTCTTCATCGCAGCCGTCAGTCGGTTCTTCGGAATCATCGCAACCGTCAGTCACTTCTTCGGTGTCATCGCAGCCGTCAGTCACTACTCCGGTGTCATCGCAGCCGTCAGTCACTACTCCGGTGTCATCGCAGCCG
>JAQIXV010000596.1:0-25641 GCA_034700625.1 Tectocepheus velatus
GATAAGACATAAGGCATTCGATAAAAACATTGAATTACTCCTCTTAGGTCTCTCTCTCTCTCTCTCTCTCTCCCTCCCTCCCTCTCCCTCCCTCTCCCATTCTATTCATACTTCTGGTTCGCAACCAAAACACTAGAATATAAATAACTGTTGCGATAACTGAAGAGAAACGAAGATCTGATGGAATGAGTTGTTGTCTTATATTAAAGTTATTCTATGGTTTGATATCTGATATAAATTGTGAGTCAATTCGATCACAACATTATATAAAACAGTGTTTTCTATCAGTTTATATCAGTTGTTGTTTTTTGAGCTAAAATTTGCGACAACTGGTCGTTAACTACTGACTCGGAGTCAATTCTTTCTGAAACAAAATATAAAATATACTCTTTTGAGACAACATTTATACTGATATTTCATGATCAGAGTGACAGCCTTGCAGTCAACACACATAACAAATACACTGAACTTTTTTAGCTCTACTTCATTGACAAACTCTTCACGTTTTGATCATTTCTTTCATTTTTGGTCTTATTTTTTTACTTTTGTCTCCCATTTAATCCTTAGACTCATATATAAACTCATTTATTATACTAATCTATGAAACAGTATTATATATTGACATTAATTTATATGATATTTGCTTTTCTTTACTTTTAATACATTGCGAGTCATATATAAAAACTTTGCGGTAATTATCGGATAAAGTGATATCAGTTGCGGACAACAAATGAGATCACGAAATGAATCTCCGATTCTGTTATAATAGCTAATCGTGTGGTGAGTTATATTCAATCAGATTTAAGGGCAGTCACTGCCACCGATGCCATTGCAGTCCCTAAATATGGCCATAGATTGAGCCGAAAGTGTGAGCCATTCAGATGTGTTTCGTTGAGATTTGGTGATCAATCTTTATTACATCCAAAGAGAAAGTGAGTCAGACTTTCAGACACTCTATGCCTCTGCTCTGGTGGCTATGCTCTGACGGCTGGCCTGTAATATGATTCAGACCTATGGATGATATATCTGGAAATGGATGAACGCGTCTTTGAATACAAATCCAATAATAGCGTGTGTGCTGTGCATTGTGTCTGTGCTATGGCTTCTCGTATTGACCAGCGATCGGAGCACAGGGCCAATAGCACACACACTCACATCCTATGCATCAATTTATTTTGATTTCAAAGACGTTTTTACATAAACTCCAATTCCTGTCTCCAATATATCTATTTCTTTGGATAATAATTCACTTTTGAATGAAAACAAAAATGTTTTGAAACACAATATTTCACTCATTTTTCGCTTTATTTTCCTCAAAAAAGTTATTATAATTTCATTTTGTTCTTAACGGAAGACTTTGAATCGAGAATTGGCTTAAAATTGCAAATCAAATGTAAAACCAATTGTGGAAATCAGATCCACTTTTCCCTAAAATATATTTGACATTAATATTGTCGACTCCGAGAGTGAGTTAACGTCTTTTGTCGGTTTTTACAACACTTTTTGTTTTGGGTTTCGACTTTTCATTCAAAAAACTCTTCAAAAGAGGGAATAATTCAGTAAAATATTTGATGTATTCATTGCGAGTGAGAGACAGTCTTTTATTCCTCACAAACTTAATAGGATTTTCATGTTTTGACAAATTCATAGGCAAACCATCAGTGAGTTTGTGATAAAATAAATGCTATTAGCCTTTCATAAGATTGTATTATATGTCTGTTACGGCAAATACCTAAATGCCAGCGCTTTCTATACCATACCATTCATTATGAATTAATACATTAAGCTTTTATTCGAGTTAACATATCATAGATTTATACGACATTTATTTATATTGGAGAGAGAGAGAGAGAGAGAGAGAGAGAGAGAGAGAGAGAGAGAGAGAGAGAGATTAGTTGTTCTACAATAAAGATCGGAGAAAACTATATATAATTATTCTTTATATGTTATGCCATTTGTTTTATGCCGACAATAGCCTATCCTATGAGAGACTGTAGTCATCGTGAGTTTGCAGTAAAATATATATAATTCCCGAACTATTTATAGACTCTCATAGAATATGAATGAGTAAACAAAATGCATATTTTAGTCGCTATAGTAGACGACAATTGTTTATTATGTAATAAACATGAATCAAACAATATTTTTTGTGCTAGATCAATATTCTGTCAGAGTTTAAGCATAAATTTAGAGACGAATTATGAGTTTTGAAAAATCATTTCCACATTTATTATTGGATTTTCAATATTTGAGAATAACTTTAAGTGGTTTCGAGAGGCCATTAAATGATCCTCTGATGAGCACCGGATTAGTTGTTTGGGGAAAACTATGCTTGTCTTCAGTCAATGTATTCTAAAGCCTTATTGTTGAATGTGTTGTGCAATCAATGATGCCTTGAATTAAAATGTTTCCGTTGAGCTCTTCTTAGTCTTTAGTCTTGTGTTGTCTTCAACAGAATCTATTGGAAATGTTTGCAACTATTTTGTGTCAAACAATGCAATGAATTTCAGTTATGTGTTCACGACTTGTGCTAAAACTCAGGTCATCTCAACTCACGTATCGCTTCAATAAATCTCATGAAATAAGAACTTCATTTCGACTCTTCAACGAAGGGTTCACCGAAAAGGCTATGCTTTTAGACGTTTCTCGATCTCTAGGAATGTCTTAACGGCAAACCTCATGGCTTTAGATATATCTCTGATCCAATTCTTCGGCAAATGAAGCGATAGTTTTAGTGAAACAAATATTTTATAGTTCTCTCTATATTTCTGTCACTTTATTTCTTCAGTTAATAAATCATAAGTCGATGACGAAGAAGAAGAACTACTCTCCAGAAGATAGCGAACCAAAAGACAGGCTTTTGTCGACTAAAGATAATTACTGGAACAGACTCTGTAACAGACACTCACACTATTCTGACCACAATTTTGACGCACAACAGGACCCACACGAATGCAAAATCGGAATCTATGGCTGGAGAAAGAAGTTCCTCTATATTCTCATCATTTTAATTGCGGCACTGGTTGTCCTCAACGCAGCCCTTACCCTATGGATCATATCTGTACTCAATTTCTCAATGGTATTGATATTACTCTCATTCAAATTGATTAACATTTTTGACTAAATTATGACAAATCTCTTCAAATAATGCTTTTATCGTATCATTTGAAGAACGGTTTGGCGAATATGAGAATAGATTCGGAAGGGATTACTTTGAATGGGAATGCCTTCATTGACGACCATTTATTTGCCACAACTATCAGCTCAAGAAAAGTATTAAATTTCACACAGTTTTGAAAAATTGATGTCTTTTTCAGTGCTATTAAAACACGACTCCGTCTTATTGTCGCTTATTTTTCAGACCATTTCTCGAAATAATTTATTACTTCTTCTAATTAAACCATTTTTTCACTTTAATTACTAAAAGGATTTTCTCATTCAGAGTGTCATTAGGTCTAAAGACTTGGAGATAAAAAGCAGAAATAAATAATTTTTAATATTCACTTTAATCTATGAAAATTAATTTTCCACACATTTCTTGAGTTTAATAATTTCTTGACATTAGTTGTCATAAAATTTTCATTAATGAGTTAATTAATAACTCCGTCCCTTATTTGATGAGTAAACGAAACTTGTTTTTAGTCCATCTCTTAGTTTGTAATAAAATCAAAGAAATATTGATAACAATTCTCAGGAGAATTAAGAATTGGGTTATTCTCAACATTTGATTAAAACAAATCAAATCTCAAATAATAGTTGAGATAAAACTTTAGATAACTTTTTGTTTGAAATAATAGTTTACTTAATGTTTCGATAATATAATTGATATCAAAGTAATAATAATTTTGAACTTTAGGGACAGAGTTTGAAACTGATTTCAGACAACAATATAAGTCTGAGTGCCAGGAGCTGTACTGACGGCACGGTTTCCAATAAAATATTGATCGGAAGCTCAAGACTAACGGCAATCGCTAATGACTTCCGCATACAGAGCACTGACGGCCGACTCATATTCGGCGTCGACGGTCACAAGACTACCATCGCTGCAGACATCGTTCAAGTCGAGAGTGAGTTCATTATTGCAGCACTTTATTAATAGAGGGGAAGGACTGCCTTTTCAATTATAAAGTCTCGTTATTATTATTATTATTATTATTATATGAAATGAGTCATTATTTTTTGTGTCTATTAATTAATTTAATTAATGTTTTGTCTACTCTTAAGACTTAAGTGGATTACGATTCCAGCGCTCACTCCAAACGCCTGTAGTTCAGGCCATCGCACACTCAGACCTCAAATTAATATCTCCGGAGAGTCGGGTGTCTATCAAAGCGCCGAAAAGTATTGCAATGGAGTCAAGACTCGGAGATGTGTCGGCCATTAGTTACAAAGATTTACGACTGAAGTCCAAACTCGGAAAAGTATGTCTGTTTTGGGGTCTGTTTGGGGGGACTGTCGTTAGAATAACAAAACATTAAACAAAATTAAACATTACTTCCAATGCATAACAAAACGATAATTATCTGCCAAAACAAACGACGATATGCAAGGGTTTAGCCTCTGATTGATAGACTTTTGAGTGAAGTGTTTAGTAAAAACATGAGCTAGCTTAATTATCTAACCAAGTTGGCAATTAAAAATGATAGATAATTGTGCAAGTTTGCACAAAAATATAAGAATAAGCGTTTTTTAAAATTATCTGAAAACTGATCTTGCTCTAAATTATGATTGAACTTGACTCATTATTTTTAATGAGCAAGACAATTCATCTGTTAATAATTAATCACAATTAAAATGAGCATGACAATTCCAGACAAATATTTACGTAAACAAATTTGTAGTCATTTTAATTGGTTTTCTTTGGTTTCGTTCTTCAGATAGTATTGGAGTCGTCAGACATACTGCTGAGGAATCTTCAGGCAGTCGTCCCCTCGACAACAACTGAGCCGACGAGTGAAACATCCAATTCTTATCCAATTGTATACCAATTGTGTGTTTGCGCTGATAGTGGAAAGATATTTACAGCACCGGCTGATAAGGCCTGTACTGCAAATGAAACAATTTGTGGCCCAAAGCATACATCTAGGACAATTAACTCGTGATTATTCCACAGAGTTTTTCTAGTGCACAGCCTCTCAAAAGTGATTAAAGAAAAATAACTCTTAACTCTTGGCCTCGAGTTTTCCAATTCTTGTTTCGCTTTATATTACAGTTAAATGTTTTTCTTCACGTTTTTTCTCAAAAGAGTTTCACATTTTTTGAGTCAATGTTTAAAACACTTTATTCTCTTCTGAAACGAACAGTCAGTCTCTTAAAACCCGGAGTTTTGAGTTATTTTTGTTTCGCTTTTCGTTTTATAAATATTATGTAAAGATATCATTATTTGTTGTATTGATTGTTGAGTTCATTGAAATAATCAATTTATTCTCTTCTCGTCTCTTATTTTCTATGAATCATAACTTGTTTTCATAGTTTATATCGAAATAGATTTCAATCTATTCGTCACATATTTTATCGATAATTACTTGGAATCCAATGTAAAAAATGTTTGATTTACTAAACTTTCTGTGTTTTTGATATATTAATAGTTATCTTAGAAGAAATTGTCGACAAAACTATTTTGAGTTTTTGTTGAGTGAAATCCAGTCATTGATATAAATAATTATAAAAAGTATTATCTTTTCTTTTGGTGCAGTTCTAGTCATTAAAGTACAGTGTCTTATAGAAGTTTATAGAAGTTTATAGAATTTTATAGCTTTTAATCGATAAATATTGCCTTAAATCCAATCAAATTGATTATGAAATGCGAAAAAATTGTTAACTATTGCCGTAATATCAGACGATTTGTAAGTATTTCTCGAATTTCTTAATAATTATTATCTTATTTCAAATCATTATATTATTTGTAATTATATTTTAATCAATATATAACGAAATAAACAAACATGATCAATTCATAACTAATTGATTATTCAAGTGCTTATTGATAACTGATTGACTCAATTGATTAATTTAATAGTTAATAAACTTGTTTAAACTAGATTCCACAACTTTGTTTTACTTTAAGCAAGGTTATTCAAAAGTCAAACAAACAAATTGATCTAGCTATATAAGGATTGAAATATGATATTCCAAGAATATTACCCTATTTTCCGTTTTGCTACCTATTATTATCGGCAATATCCTACAAAATGATCCTGAAATGATCTAGATGCAAATTAACGTCACATAGACGTGCGTTTTCTTGGGAAATGACTACCGGGAAATCAATTGAGCCGGATATGTAACCTTACAATTCATATGGATGTGCACTCAACATGTGCAATATGTGCAAAATGTGCAAGGGCTGATTAATCATCGCTTTGTAATTGAGTGATAACTTATTGTGTTTTATTGTATTAGTCATTGAATCGAAATTATGTTTATCTCAAATCCTAACAAAAGTTTGTTTTCCTAAAGACTTTCATTTGAGACGAACTCATTTGAAGTCTGATTTATTGCTCGTTCCGATTGAAAAGTGGAATAACCTTGCCTTCAATTATTGATTTCTCATTCGCGTCTGTATTTAGTTTGTCATCAGTTTGACAAAGACTCAGTTGAATAGTGAACAAGGAACAAGTGAACATTTGAACAAGGAAAATTATTTGATTGATGACTAAGCAATGAATACATTGAAGAGAATGTTCAAGGTAACTCAAGTAACGCCACTCTTCTCTTTCCTCTTAATGATGACTCAGTGATCGGACAGGGATTCTGTCTGAACGTGATTTGACATAAATTGATCGCCAGATGTATTACCTCTAATACCTGTCCCTTTAATGCGAGACCGAAATGACGTAAAGTATATATTTTTAGGGCAAACCTGTAATCAGAGAGTTATTTGAACTTTTGATAAGATAGGGCCTCCCTCTGTGTTATAGAATGCCAAGCTCATTTGAAATGTCTATACATTTGCGCTCTTTATCTATTGTTTACGCTGTCATCAGACGACACGATATCACCTGAAATGACATTACTTTAGACTAATCGCAAAAAATGTGCTCAAAATTAATCATCACTTCATTTGTTGTCCAAATATTGCTATAAATATATGTTTTGAATGAAGTCATAGTTTTTTGTCAAACAAATTGTTGTCAAAACACATAAACGTAACAAATATTATGGTCTGAGTCTAAGTAAGAGCTTTTTCTATGTCTACGTGTTGTCCGTCTCCAACACTTGTCCATCAAAATGTGTCGGGTGTTTGGCCTTAACCCACGATCGCACAAAACTCGTTGCAAGCTAATATAATCAGGGTATATATTCTCGTTTCACTATTATAAATGAATTAGTCATGGTAAAGTTTGAATTGGGAAAGGGGAATTAATGTTGGTGTGAGCACAGGTACCCTCTTATTATGTATACCATTAGTTTTGATTCAAAAGTGTGACTAAGATATTAAACACGAATATTGTTATTAGCATTACCTTGCTTATATGCTTATATTGCTTAATTGTTTTGAGTCACGTTTGGATGTGTGACTAACTTTGGATAATGAGGTCAGACTCTGAGCCCAACAGCAGAGTTGAGCCACAGATGGATAGCTATGGAGAGTCGCACCGATAGACAGCCATAGACTCCATTCAAACGATTTATTTATTTGTTTTACTCCTCCTTTGCTTTCCTTTGAGTTTTATTTTTTATTTTTAGACACATTTTCTTCGGATCTCTTATTTCTGTTTATTTTTAATTCCTATTCATTTGTCGTATGTTTTGTCAAAACAGAGATCTGTGAGCCCTTCCAGAGGCCGACAGAAGCTCAACTCCAACCCAACACTATCTGTGCCCTCGTCTTCGACTTCACATTCTGGCAGTTCGTCGCTCCAGAGGAGTGTCGGATACCATACTTTACCAAAACAGTGGAAAGAAGGCGAAGAACTCAATAAAAAAATGTTTGAAACGTTAAAAGTTAGGAAAGAAGCGCTCGAAGGGGCACTTCTCAACAAATTGGCTGAACTCAAGGCATTATGTCTTAAAGAAGGGGTAAATACTTGTCTCTCCTCTCATTTGTTACCACTTTTTATCATTGATTTCATTAATTATATGATTTGTTTGCGTCAGGAGTTGACGGGAGAACTGCCGCCCGAAACGCCCGTCGACTCAAACGGACAAATGCCTCAAATAAGGCGTAGAGTCGGCACTGCCTTCACTTTTGACAATAAGTTTTTACTGAAGCCGCGCACAAAAGAAGAGGAAATCATATCTAAATTGGAATTAGAGTATGAAATCCAAAGCAAAATAGTGTCCGCCGCCGGAAAACTGGCCAAAGACACGACCGCCAAAAAGATTGTCCGCAAACAACGGAAACAGGCCTTTCAACAGGCAATGGCTAGGTTGAAGGACTTGGAGTCCAAACTCCTTGAAGTCAAGAGAAAAATAGTGGCCTCACGTCGACGACAATCCACTGAAGACTTGAGTGAAGACAATATCAGTCACTCAACCGATAAATCACAAGAAAAATGCGAAACGACTTTAAGTAAGTTTTTCGTAACTGAAGTCTCGTATAAACAAATGCTTTTGAAGAGAAGTGCGAGTCTTTACTCCTGTTCTGTGCCTTCGATACCAAATAATTTGAGTTCAGACAATACTTGTCCGCAAAGGAGACCAATGTCTCCACAAATAGTGAGGGAAAGAGTGAATCTGATTCCGAGGCCGCGTTCGGCTGCGGCTAAATGTGAGCCCACTTTTGATTACGACACCGACGAAGAGTCCAATGAATTACTCAGGAATTTGGAGGACAACTGCAGTTCAAATGACAGTACGACCGGCGGAACAAATAGTGTGATATTCATCGGCGAAGACAAACACAAACCGATTTCAAGACAATCGCCATTTATTCGCAAATACGAGACACCACTTAATGATGCCTCCAATCTATGCACTTCTCCTAATGTTAGGAACACTTTCCCACTCTCGACACAAGACGACAGTCGAGTCAGACATCCCACCACTTCTTCGATAAAAGACAATAAAAGTGTTGTCAACAGAAACCACAAGAATTTGCAAAACGAAGACAATCCTCAGCTCTTAAGGAGTAATAGTTTGGATAATAACCACCGAAAAGGCGCCACAACTCAGGCATCAGTGGAAAGCCATTCAGGACTTAGCAGTCCATCCAATGATTCACATCATAAGCATTATCTCAATCATTACCCGTCCTATAGAGTGAGTCGAACCAAAGCACAAGAAACCGGTCCAATGAGTCCAACACCTGTTCAACAATCTTGTCATTTGGCTCAGAGACCATTACCGACGCTTCCGGTCAGTGATATAAACCATAATAATAACACAAATATGAAGAGCGGGTCCACAATGAGTGCCAATCATTCATCAAACAGACATCAAATGAGTCCGAGAATAGACACAAAGGGATACGACGTTACGGACAGTAGTTCCGGTCAAACAAGAAATCATAAAAACATTCAAAATTCGAGATTCAATTTTGAAGAAACAAATAACCAGAACTACCCTCCGATGAGCCCCCGATCCAACACTCCTTCCAAGATGTTGGCCAAGACCTCAGCGGCGGTAGAATCTCAAGCGACGAATCGGAACACATCCCGAAACACATCTCCCTATCCGTTGCCATCGACGCCCAAAACCCGAAAGACATGGACCGAAACGTCACTAAATTTTGTGTTACCGGCGAAGACATCGAACAAATCGACGTCAACTCCGGAAAACATGACCACAATTTCGGGACCAAATGTTACGAATCGTACAAATAGTAACCGAACGCCCATTCCTTCAAACGTTGATAAGAAAGAAGAATTGTATGTAAATGTGACGCCTTTCAACGTAAACCCGACCCAATCCCCTCCCCTATCGTTCTCACCGCCGGCCAAAAAGCTTCCCTCACAGTCAACACCTCCGATGTGTTCCCCACAACCGGCTCCGACGCCCACACCCTCTCAAACCCCATTCAATCGTAATTCGAGTGCTTCGAGCACTCAGTCCTTAGGCGGAGATTTCTCATCGAAGCCGCCGTCGATCCCTCTCTCGCCGACCATAAAGTCTGGTCCGGGAGTTGAGGTGACTGTCGTGAGTGTCGGCCATTTTCAGCCGTATTGGGAAGAAGAGAAACCCTTCGAAATGGACGACTTCTTCAAATACAGTCGCAAACACCGCACAGCACAGCAGGCGTCGAGTCCAGTGGTGAGCCCTCCGCCCATCAAAAGCAACGGACCCTCACATCACCTGACAGTTGAGGACTCGCCATCGGTAGACATAAGTCCAAAGTGTGTTCAGTCACTGAATTCTAGTTTATTGAACGACTCATTTAAGGCCAAAGTTATTGTCTCCGACGGCTTCAAACAAGAACTAATGGACTGGTATGAGGACAGGAAGGGTACCCCAAATACTAACAATACTACTAATAATAATAACAACGATAAGAAAAACCCAACACTTGTATAAACACACGTTTTGTTTCCTGTTTTAAAAATTCCTCTTAACTCTAAAGTGCCATAAATTATGAAATGATTTTCTCCCGAATTGTCCTAAAATGCGATTCAATGGTATTATAGTTACTGTAAATACACTTTTTATATGAGTTTTATATTTAATATGAGTTTAGATTACAATTCATTGAAGTACTTATCGTTATCTCTGATCATTAGAACTGTAATAATAGTTTCGAAACTATAAAAACAATTCCTTTTGTAGTCAAACAACCGGTCCTTTAGTTTTCATTTCTCTTTGTATTTGTCTTTATTGTAGATCTGATCTAATTCTGAGCCATTCTTATCAGAGATAGCGATGAGAAACGTTTGTATAACTTCTTAAGCATTAATTGTTAGTCATTTAGTCTTTGAAATCAAAAAACAAATGAATTTTTTTAATTCAATCCTTTAATTGAATCTTAAATCTATTTAAAGATTTTATATAAGTTTAGAATAGTTTTCATTTTAATACTTCTAATAATAATTTATTTTAAAAATTGAAATAAGATTTTCATTGATTTGCATTCCATTCATGTTTTCAATTAATATTATTCTTGTGCTTAGTTTTTGGTATTGGTTTCGATCTTATTGTTGAGTCTTATTGTCTTCAAAGGGATCTCATATTTATGCCATTCAATGAAGTCAGTCATTACGATATTGGGTCCCTTATTGCCGGCGCTCTTGTCGTCCAACCAATCAGTAATACATTGGTTACAGATTTGGGCCAAATCTGTCTTCAAAGAGGAAAAGCAGTGGAAACCAACGTATCTGTTGCTCGGCGTTAGTATCCCTTGCGTTACGTACATACTATTTGGGGGTCGGGCAGACATACTCGCCTCCAAATATGAGCACAACTTATCTCTGCTCATTGTGTTGGCCCACGGGTTGGGCAGACATCGGGCGGGCCATAGGTTTGGTGACTGCATTCGTGCGCTTTCGTTGCGATAATAGACGAATACTTGTAATCTCTTTTGCCATAAGTATCGGAGCGTAAACTTATCCATCACTAGCTGTGAACTGTACGGCACTAACCGATTGCCAAACAATCCATTGATCTGTTGGATCAGTTTCTTGTGATCTTCGTCTGAAAGGCTGTAAAAGTGTTGGAAGTCTATGAATACGATTTCCAATGGATTTTGTAAAAGGAATTCATTTATTTGGTTGAGAATGTCATCGATTTTGGGTCCGTAGAGACCGTGAATGAAGTATAGGCTCTCGTCGTCTCGTTTTGAACCCGTTCTTATATCGATGTAACGGATCCCAGCATTCAATTGATTAGTTATGTCTAAGTTCTGGGTTTTGGTCCACCGATGGATAGCCGGTAAAGAAACGCAACTCAAAGCAGAGACAACCCATGAATTCTGGAGGTCCGGCCGATCCGGACTTATGCCCAGATCTATGTCCAGACCATAACTCCCAGAATCGTGCGATCCTTCAAATGGTCAATAATTATATTGAATTATAGATTTATTTAAAGAATAAATACCCGGAATAGTTAACTTCCAAAGAGGAATGTCTTTTAGTTTATCCGAAATATTGGTCATCCAATTCTTCAACTCTTTTGGGATCTCTTCCGCCAAGAGTTGAATCTTCTGTTCGTTTGTTTCGTTGGTTTTCGTCTCATTTTTGGACATTTTGTGCAAACAATCGATAATTTTAAGTAAAATTTGGAATAAAACTAAAATATATCACAAATTAATATAATTTTTCTAAAAATATATATAAAAACGTTTTGTTTTGGACTCAAAAATGCATAGAAAGTCAAAATAAAAGATAAAAACTTTTAATATATAAACAAATAATAAAATATTTTTTTAATTTAATTAAAAAAATTAGACTTCAATTGAGACTAGAATTTAGAAGAAATGCCTTTTCAAACACTATTTTGACTGAAATGACATAAAACATATGTTTTTATCACGAATTTGGAAAAAATTTGTCGAAAAAAATGTTTTTTATAGTTTTTGTTATGTTTTTTATTTCAGGAGTTAAATGAACTCTCAGTTTAATGATTAATAAGAGCTCTCATTAATAATTAATAAGTGATTAAAAGTATCGTTAATTTCACCATAATATCAGTGAATCACTTTTTCAACTGAACTCAACTCAATTCAATTGACGCCCAGTTTTATGTAGAGGTGTTCACAGAATTATAATCAAATATTTGACGTAAAACTAAATTAATTGATTGAAAGCAAATATTTATCGGTTTTTTCACTTCAATGACAATCAATTCAATTGTTTAACGATTTGTTTGTTTTTAAAATCAATTAATTGAGTCTTTGTTTTGATTTTTGAAAAAATTGATTTAATTTTGTGATGACGTCATCCCTTTGAATGACATTTGTTTACATTTTATTCAAACGTTTATTCAATTTATTTGATTTTGATATCAATTTATCGATTGTTTCGATGACTTTACGGCTAATCAAATGATAATCTCTTCGTTCAGTGATTTTAATCAATTATTTGACTATCGTTTCGATGAAAATATTGTTTTGATTTTGTGTTCAGTTTTTTTGAGAGACATTTGAATTGATTTTTTCAAAAAAAAGTATCAAAAGACTGAAAGTTATGTTAAATCGTTTCAAAAGCGCTTTAAATAATGTCATCAATAACTTAGACTCCGGTCCTAATCATAACATCAGTAACGGATCGGGCGATGGCCGCCACCCGAGCGGTCATTCGGCCAAAGGCTCAGATTTGGGACAATTGAAGTTCAAGTACTCCAGACCTGAGTTCTTGTTATTACAATCGGATGAAGAGATTCAGGTGTCGGCCGACCATATAATGAGGGTTTGGATCAGTATTTTGTTCCACAATTTCAATGATTTTTAATTGTTTTCAATTGATTTTTAGCCGATTATAGTTCCGAGAGATATAACGAAACTTCCCTTCAATTCTGGTTACGCCGAGTATGGCATCAATTGATTGATATTTTAGTTATTCTTTTAATTGAATTGTTTTTTGATAAACAGAACCATTAATGCGGGAAAAAGTGTCCGAAACGAAGACCACGCGTCGGTCTATAGGGGAACACTTCGGGCCATCGTTTCCGATGAGAACATATCCAATAAAGTCTCAGATATGATGCCAACAGTTCCGGGACATCCCCATCAGATACCCGTCGGCTCTAAGAAGACATTTGGGACGAAACCAGTGCTCAAAACCCAATCTAATCCCAAAATTGAGAAAACAATCGAAACAAATGATAGCAAAACAGATGTTAAGACAGAGAATGGAGTCGAAGAGAATCAGAAGACATCCGATTCGACATCTGATGAGAAAATCATAAATTCTAGTGAAGCCCTTCCACTGTCTTTAAATGAGTCGATACCAGTCCCTAATTTAGATGACTTAATGTCACCGACGGATCCGATTCCAATTGAAATACGTCTTTCAGAAGCGGCTAATGATGTGTCGGAGTCGGCGTACGTCACACCCCAAACCTCACCCGAAAAGACCAAAAGAATAATAAAAGAGGAATCCCTTCCGTGGCTATACTTCGCAGTATTTGACGGACACGCGGGTCAGTCACTAATCGCAAGCATTTATTTTATTTTATTAATCTATTTCTGTGCTTAGGATCGGGTGTAGCGGTTGCGGTGTCCAACACTTTGCACAGGATAATTGAATCAAAACTCCAAACAATTGCTGATCTCTTAATCAAATTCGGTCTAAAAGACGAACAAAAAAGTGATCCCGAATCCAATGGTTTGTCCGAAAGCGACTCTGACTCTAAACGTCTTAATGGGAGTGTAGTCATCAATCAGGACAATCATTTAGATAAGGATAATATCGCTCTACTGTTCCATCCGTCGACCGATAAGATGATAACAGTCGACAATCTTATTACCGGTGCTCTCGAGTCTGCCTTTTGGGAAATGGATTGTCTCATAGAACGCGATAAACACGTCTATCGTATGTCTGGCGGCTGTACGGCATGTGTGGCCGTCTTTATCCTCGGAAAGCTATATGTGGCCAACGCTGGCGACAGTCGGTATGTCTTTCCATTCTTCAAATTAACTGTCGCTTCATTTGATCCAATTCTTCGACAAACAGTGCAATCATTTGTAGGGATAATAAAGCGATTCCAATGTCTTTCGATTTCACTCCTGAGTCAGAGAGAGAACGGATTAAATATTTGGTAAAACAAAAGATTGCAAACAATTTCATTATTAAACGTCTGTTCCTCCAATTTAAGGGTCTTTTAAAGCCGGAACTGTTGGGCAATGACTTCACTCACTTAGAGTTTGTCAGACGACCCGCGAGAAGGGATTTGGGAAAGAAATTGCTGTATAGGGACGCCTTCATGACTGGATGGTAGGCTTTACGACATTTGTTTTGAAAACATTTCATTTATTGAACCATTAATTGCATTCTTAGGTCATATAAAACGATAACAATCGATGACTTGAAGTTTCCACTCATTTATGGCGAAGGAAAACGAGTCAGTCTTTAGAAAACTCAGGGCTTTGGTTCGGTTTTTGATGACTTCCCTGTTTTTCAGTTGGACTTATCTATTATGAGAGTCATTTAGACCAAAGTCAAACTCAAAATAAGGGTAGTTTTAATTCTAAGGCTATCAAATCGTAGCTCTATTTCTCACAAAAATGTTTCATAAAAATCACATCTCTATTGGCTTTGAGTTCTTATGAGTCAATTGATAAGTCAGTTACTGATAGTCATTATTCTGTGAACTATTGTAGACATCACTCAAAACCGAATCAAACTTTGAATTAGACATCAAATAAGTCAACATTTCTAACGATTTTCTATGAACTATGTTTAGAGCCGTGTTTTGGCCACAATAGGAGTGACCAGAGGTTTCGGTGACCACGAATTGAAGGCACAAAACAGTGAAGTGGCGATCAAACCCTTTCTTAGTGCACAACCGGAGGTATGTCTTAATTGTTATTAGAATTTAAATAAAATCTGATTTTTTTATTCAAAAAAAGGTTCGCATTTATGACATCGAAAACGACGATAAGATAACTGATGGCGACGTTCTGGTCATCGGAACGGATGGTTTGTGGGACATAACAACCAATGAAATGGCAGCCGATGTCATACAAAAATCTTTGGATGTCTTTCCCGCAAACGATACCCAAAGATATAAATACCGATACATTTCTGCCGCACAAGACTTAGTCATGCATTCCAGGGGTAAGTCCCGCGAAAGAGGGAGGGGTTGGAAGACAGCCGACAACAAGACGGCAACTATTGATGACATCAGTGTTTTTGTCATTCCATTGAAGCCATACAAAGAAGAGTACATTAATTGGAAGTCAGCCCGAAATCTGGTCACCGCCCCCGACCCCGAGTGTAGTGACCGATGATATCAAACATATTTCTAATTATTATTTTCTTTTAAATATATTTTTATTGAATTTTTGACTCAATTTTTGGAAAAATAGTGCAAAATATGAGAATTATTTTTGTTATCGATTTTGTGATAGAAATCCAGTGTTATATGTCTTCAGATGTCTTCAGAAGTCAATCAATTATTCCGAACCAAAAGCCGATAATCTCTTAAAAGTTGTAATTCTCTTAAAGTATAAAATTTCTGTAAATTATTGGTATTTCCGATAGATTTTAGAGAAAATAAAGTTATTTATTGATTAAAATTACTTTAATTATGATTTAATGATTGCATTGTTTAAAAACCTATTCATTAATTGCGTTTAGAATTCAATTATAATATAATTAATCATTTGTTTTGATAAAAATATTTGTATTTGATTTTATTTTTCTCAAATAAATTCAAACAAATTCCAACTTTTTTAGCATTTATTCATTACTTTTACTCATATTTTGATTAAAATAAACTTATTTTCAAAACAATGAATCGATTTTCACTTTGAATTCATTGACTTAGAGTTCACTCGTCCGGAGTTGACACTGACTTGACATCAGGTAAGTCACAGTCGGAAGAGTCTATTATATGGAAAACCACTGAATAATGACTCAAATCAATAGTTTTACTCAAAATCTTTATTATAATCAGAAATGACTCAAAAAAAAGTTTAAACAAATCAATAATTTATTCAAAAACTTTATAAACATTAGAAATGATTGAAAAAAGTCTAATCAGAAGTGAATCATCTGTTTTCCACTTATAGACCGGCGGTCTGTCGGCCGACCCCTTCTTCACTACTTTCGGTTTCGACTCTTTTTTATTCTAAACGCAAAAATGATTAACAAATTAATTGCAAAAAACAATTTTCAAAAGTCTTACCAAAAGTTTTTTCTTGATATCCATTTTTTGGTACAAAATATTCAAAAACTTTAGTCTTTCCAAACGTTTGGCTAATTCTCTGTAAGACTTGTCTCTCTGGGAAGCAATGGTTTTGATGTCATTTGCGGTCAGATTCTGTTCATTGATTTTATCCAAATTTGCGAAATTGAAACCCATTTCAAGCAATTGTTTGCTAGTCTTCATACGTTCCGCAAAATTAATGTCTTTCTTCTCCGACTCGTTGTCCACAAAAAAGATGTGACTATTTGTGGGCCGACTCTCGCAGTCGATTAGATGCAAGTTTTGCCTCAATTTCTCGATTTTATTCATTTCTATCATTCGTTTTCTCTGAACATAATTAATGTCTTGAGTTGACATCAATTTGATCTCATCTTCGGTGAGCTCTTTGTCGTCGTCTCTGATATCGTAGTGAACGCCGTCTTTGAGTTGGGATTTAGTCATATGTAAGTCAAACTCTTCCGGGTTTTTGTCCAAAACCTTCTTTCGTAACAATTTGTAAGCATTTTGTTTCTTCTGGTAATCACTTTAATTGATCCAAAAATAAGACAAAATATTAATTAAAATCAAATGAAAGACAATCAATAAATGGATGAATACTCTGCTCTTCGTTTGTAATCCTTTTTATGCTCCAAATAACCCAATTTTTTACGCGATTCCGGCTATAAGTCAATTAATCAATTGATTGAATGACAGGTCATTTAAAAATTGGTCGATTGGTGTCTCACCTGATGTCGTTCCCTATGAAGTCTTTGCTTAGATTTGTGGGCTCTCGCGAGTGAAGACATATTTGATTATCGATTAAATCAATTAAACTTAAGAATCAAATTAATGTCAAATAAAGTGATTTAAAGATTGACTCAAAACACGTGTAAAAACATTTCAATCAAAACATTTGAAAATTAAAGTAATTGTAAACAAATAACAGATGGCTCTCACGGATCGACAATTACTTTTTGCGCCAAATAGGAATTAATTAGCAAGCTCATTACCAAGTAGGTAGCAAGTTAATATTGAAGTATACACTGATTATCATGCTAGTTTTATTCATCGATAGGATAAATAAAATACAAATTATTATTATATTTGAAATGATATTTACAAACAATTATATTAGACTTTGAAAAATCAATTGAATTTGTGATAAAACATTGATTCTTAAGTAAATCTAATCAAAAAATATTCAATAAATCGACAATTTATTGAAATTATTTAAAAACTCAACAATTTGTGCAATAAATGCAATAAATCAACAAATAGTGTGAACTTTGATTCAATTAAAACTATAGAATAAATTTGTTTTATGCATATCATCCATAAGTTTAAGGACACAATAAATAACACGAATTATAACTTTTGTTTTGCAACTAATACTCAAATAAATTGTTTCTAAACACCAATACTTTTGTTTAAAATCTATTTAAACATCGATTTTATATATATTTCTTGTTTAACAATATATTTGTCTTTCAGTCGAATGACTTATAATTTAATCTCAAAATAACTCTTTTGGTAATCGATTAACAAAACAATACTTTTAATACTATTTTAAATGATATATCAGTCGATAGTATACTATATTTTGAGCTGATTCTCGATTTTTAAGATATATTTCGCAAGAATTACAACAAACAGCTCTCAAAACGATTATTAAATATTTCTATTAATTATTCGACAAAATAATAGGGAATTCATTCACTAACTCAAGAGTTAAGGCTTTAAATGCAATGATTCTGTGCTAACAAACGATAATTATATTAGTATTTAGTGATTATTAAATAATTTGAACTAAACTTAAGTTGAATTCAATCGTCATTTCAATTGAAAATTCAGTAATAATTTGGGCCATAATTGAGACGATTAAACAAAATTGAAAAAATTGGCCACAAGTTTGAGGGTTAGTGTAGTTTAGAGTATAAATAAATTTTATGTCAAAAACCAATATATTTGTCAAAATAAATGATTAATCAAATACTGAATCAAATGGTTATTTGTTTTGAATAATCAATAAAATTATTTGATGTCAATCTCTTCATCTGACTCTTCATTGCAATGATTTTGATTATTTAATTCGTTATTATTATTATTGTTAACGTATTGAGAGTTATCTGTCAACTGATTGTATTGATTTGCTTCTTGTATTGCTTCCAAAGTTATTGCTTCTGATATCTCTTCGGCAGTCGATTCGATCTCTTCGACATTGACTGTCACTATAGCCGGCGTAATAACCGACGGCTGATCTTCACTCTCATCAGAATTTTCTTCACTTCTCTGAACGGATTATATGAGAAAAACCATAAAATTAGCGAAAATTCGATAATTATATCGAAAATGAAATGTTTTTAATACCGTTTCTGAACTCTCTTTTGATTGCATTTAAAAAGTGATTCAATTGTTTAATAAGTTTTGAAATTATTTTAAGAGAAAATATGATTGAAATGAGACCTACCCTCTGATGTCTTAGGGGTTGGCTTTTCTAACGTGAACTCAGGGTTTTGGACCATCTCTTCGACGACAACGTCTTCCTGTACTTCTTCGACAACTATTTCAGTAGTGGTTTCAGTTTCCTCTTCATTGTCTTCATTCTGATCCTCTCCCGGAACAGGTTTTGACTCTATTTCTGGCGTCGGCTGAATGATTACCACCTGAGTTGGGGTCAGATATGCAGGTTTTGGCGGTGCGAACGATGGAGGGGGAGCTACGGGTGTAGTCGGCGATGACAACGACTCATCTGATTCGCCGTTTTCTGATTCTGAAAAAGTATTATCAATGAGTGAATCCATTCATCAAATAATTTCGTTTCAAATACCAGCAAAAGCTCCGGAATCGCGATCTTCCGACAGTTCTTCGACGAGCATTGACGGGAAGTGTCCGACCACTCCATCCTTCTCTGCCGTCCACCAGCCGTCGTCCGATTTGTTCAACAATTTCAGTATATCTCCTGAAGTGAAGAATCATTTGTTTTAAAATAATTTCAACTCTTTTTGAATCAAACCTTCGCTGAAAGACATCTCTTCTTCAGAAGTGGCGGTATATCCATAGATAGCGCGAACGAAATTGTCGGCCGAAAGGGTTCTGTGCGCGCCTTCACCTGAAATTTGAAGTTCAGGTCTGCGCCGAATCTCACCCGAATCCTCGTTTTGAAGGTCCGTCTGTTCCGTTGGCAGTGAGTCCTGAGGAGCGTCTCCGATGGCCACCAAATAAGCCGCCGGAACGAAACCAATCATATCTTGGATGCAAAAAATCATTTAATACACAAATAAAATAAGGAATAATTGAATACATCTGTCATTCTGTGCTTTGACCCAATCCTTGTCGAGAGCCTCCAAAACAGTGAGGCTTTCATTCTCTAAGAAACTCAAGTCGTCCTGATTTTGGGATTCGTATGGATATAATGTGTGACATATTTTGCCGACGAGTGTTGTCCTGAAGAAAGACAATCAATTAGTAATGGCTTCACAATTAAATGATGACTAACCCATCGACCGGTTCGTGATATTCATAGTTTTGATGGAGTTCTTCAGGATTTGTTTCAGCAGTTGTTTCTTCAGCTGTTTGTGTCTCGTCCTCCCACGCGGGTTGTGTCGGGTCATAGTCCCAGCCCTGAGACTGGTTTTGATCGAAAGAAGTGATCGAAACTTTTGGCGCACTTTCGGAACGATCGGGAGATTCCAACTGTTCAGAGCTCGAAGACGTGGGACGACCTGATCTGCCCGAAGCCATCTCTGGCTCAGGTGTCTGATAGTGATCTGTATCTGTTTGCTGGTCATCAGATTTACTGAAAAAATCAATTTTATTATAAATTTGAAGAAAAAACTCAAATACTTTGACATACTTTCCGTCGAGCGATGATATGCGTCCGCCATCACTATATGTACTAATATTAGTTGACCTGAGACTTGGTGTTCGGCTTAAGGGGAGTCCAATACCGATGTCCACATCCAACGACTGCTGTTTTATTTCTGTAGTTATTTGAGACTCAAAGTTATCGAAGTCTTCCATTTCGATACCAGCTTTAAGTCAATACATTATTTTAGATATAAATTAAAACATTTATAAAATAAATTGAAACCTTTTTTAATGATTTCGAGTCGAGCCTTAGCTTTCAATTTACTTATTTCGCATTTACGGATCTGTTGCTTAATGTCATCGATTCGACTCTCGATATCAACGGGAGAGCTCTGACCCGAAACCTCAACAGTCTTTCCAAAAAAGAAATCAATAAAATGAGTGATAACTGATTGGATTGGAAAGGAGTCAAACCTTATGCCCTTCGGAGAGCAAAGCCTGACATTTGATGAGTTGTTGCGAAAGTCTATTCAAATTTCTGCATTCCTTTGAAAACCAAGTGAACCACTTCTGGATCTCATTCCTGAGAGCGATGTCTGCGTTGTGGTCAAGAGATATGACATCTATGGTGTCGTTATCGCACGGCTCGTAGTCATAGACAAGAAGTTCACTATTTTTTAATAATAATTATTCAATTTGAGTGAAGAACAGGTAATACAAGGAATAAGAGTTAAGTGAGAAAAGAAAAGAAAGTCTGACCGAAGACACGCCGACTGGGGTTCGGCCATAAATGCTTTGTTAGTAAAGTCAGCGGAAGAGGACTCCACTAAACGGTAAGACTTATCTAAAGACTCGTTTGAGACTTGAATTGCGTTTATTTCACTTTCGAGTAACGAAAGAAGAAATCCTATCGTTTCGAGAGTTTTGAGAAAAGTTTTGTTAATTAAAGACAAATAGAAATCGAGTCAAACATAAAAGCAATGAATTAGAGCTCAAAGGAGTTAAGAGAAAAGGGATCAAAACCTCGACATTTGTCGAGAACTCCGTCATCGATGGAATTCATGAGTTGTGGTAAATCCAGATTATAGTAGTGATCCAAATGTGCGTTACCCGCAGCCAATGCCATCAAATAATCGTTACGTGCCTTAAGATAATCAAAATTATAGTCAAATATAATAAACTTATGAATAGATACTTGAGTTGACTGAATATCTGAGGCCTCCCTCTGAGCCGAAGACTTCTCTTTTTTTGTCTGCAAAGCAGTGAACGACGAGAAGATACCGGTCTTTCGTTTTTTTATTCTAAACAACATTTAAATAATCAGAACAAATGAAAAACAATAGAAGAGCCATACTTTTCCTCCTTATCCCGGGCCTGTTTGGCAAGATGTTCGTCATCGAAGTATAGCTTCCGGGTCTTATCTATCTCTGAGATGGATGTAAGCACTTCTTCGTGCATTTTCCTTAAAATAGACCATTTAATCGATAAATTACAAGAACCAATAATAATATTTGAGCCATACTTCAAGTGCTGATCCATTGACTTCTTCGAGATCTGTATTTTTCTGGACCTGATTTGCTTCAAGAGATCGCAAATCTGTACCAATTGTTCGAATTGTGTCAAACGATTCTTCGAAAACTTATCCATTTCTTCCAAATATGTCTTCCAAGAAGAGTATAGACTTCTGTAAGGAATCAAATTGATTAAAGACTCAAAGAGTTACTAAAATAATGAGTAATTACTTGACTTCGGAGTCATTTTCGGTCTCAAAAACGGGATATTTTCTGTTTGACTGACTGTTAATTAATTTAATTAATTGATTGCAATAATCCTTTTCTATATTGCATTTAGTTTTGATGAAAGCCCTCATATCGTCGATTAGATCCAAATCATAGCTATGTTTGGTCTGAAAGCGAGCCATTTGTTCGCCGAGTGTTGTCTTCGCGACCGAAACTAAGCCCGACTTTCCGTAAACAGATCCGACTCTAATCGGCGAAGACGTTACTGAAGACGACATACTTTTTTCTTTTGATCTGATCCTCAAATCTTTATTTCATAATAAAATCCAATACTTATCTCAAAATAGTATTAAATATGAATCGGATTAACATATAATCAGATGAAGAGTTTAGATGTGATTTGCATTTGTTTTGTTGACATTTGTTTAGACATCAAAAACAGTTGAAGTAATCCAAAGGCCTTGACATCAATAGAGTAGAGGTGTTCGCCATTAAGATCCCGAATCAATTAAAAAGTTTAAAATATCGTCTAAATTCATGATAAAAGTAATATTTCACCTTGTTAAGATAAATTAAATTCTTCTAAAATATGACTAGAGTGATTTGATAATTAAAGTTTGTGTAATCTTGCTCATTTTATTGATTTTTGTCTGACACCTATACTTCTGTTTTGATTGTCATCTTTGGAGGAGTTGTCATAAAATCAATGAAAACATTGTTTACATCTATTTATTGAAAATTCATTTCAAGTCAATTAAATTAATTGATATTTGATTGGATCTGATTAGTCATCAACTGCTCGACAATGTCTCGTCCGCCACAGAAGAGCGTTGAACCCAAAAAAGTGGTAAATATACCAATAATTGAATGTTTTTAATAAAAATTTAATTTTTTTTACTTTTTTTTTAAAAGAGTTGTGATTTGTTTACTCTCACCTATGGATCACTTATCGCACAATTACTCAAAGACTACGACAATCCCGAAGATGTCAACAAACAGTTGGACAGAATGTAATACAGATATCAATTGGTGTTTACCATCAATTGACTTATTCCTCTCTTTCAGGGGATATAACATCGGTTTAAGACTTATTGAAGACTTTTTGGCGAAAACCAATTCGGGTCGATGTCATGACATGAAAGAAACCGCAGAAAAGATTCAAATGGCGTTCAAAATGTATTTAGGGGTCAGTCCATCGGTGGCCAACTGGTCGGCCGCTAACGACGAGTTCTCACTACTCATAGACAGCAACCCTTTGACAGAATTCGTAGAACTGCCCGAAAATCTCCAGAATTTAAAATATTCTAATGTCTTGTCCGGCATTATAAGGGGTGCCCTCGAAATGGTTGGTCTCTTGTCTCTAATTTTGGGTCAATTTATTGAATATTTTTTTGTTCAACTTTAGGTCCAGATTGAGGTCCAGGTCTGGTTCATTCAGGACAGCCTCAAAGGCGACTCAACCACTGAATTAAGGGTTAAATTCATTCGTAAATTAGAGGACGCGTTACCCGCCGGTGAAGACTGACTCATGTTTTCGATTCATTTAAATCTTTTTTACTTTTGTTTAAATTATTCGTAAAATTGTTTCATTATTTTTGGATAAATCGATAATTTTTTTGTTAAATAAAGTCATAATTTTGGGACAAATATTTGAAATGACCTCTCCTTGTGATCACTGATGAGTCGATAGTTTGGAATAAATATATTTTGTGTAAATACTTTCATTTGTAGTGAATCTCGCTTTGACTACAGCTCAACATTGAGGTGAAGCCCACCTTTTATACAAAAAGTGCCCCAAAATAAACATCAGTTTATTATCTCTACTCTAAACTCAAACTCTACACTAATTAACAAACATTTAAAACGCATTGTGGGAAAACTTATCAAGATAAGTAAACATAATAATGAGCAAAACATTAAACAAATTTTTTTAAAATAAAAATTAACATTAAATATAAATCACATAAAGTTTTGTTTTCAATATAAACTACAATTAAATCTTTACATTATCTGCTGTTTAGCTCTATTTTCAAAAACAATTTCAATTAATAAATAAAATAATTAACTTTGAGGCCAAACAGAGCCCAAACAGAAGCCGATCCCGAATGCCAGTCATTTGTTAGCAATAGAGGACAGCCATACGTCACCAATAGGTCTATGGTTTGATTTCGGCCAACACTCGAAATAAGTCAAACATTAATAAAATAATTTCAATTCACTTATACTGACCTCAAGTTTCAAACAATTGATGAAAACAAAGACAAAAATAAAGTCATTTCAAAAATTAAAACTAAAATAAATTAAATTAAAACTAATGTAAGTAACGAGTGGTCAGACCCTCCACTCCAAGGCATTCATCAAAAACATTTGAGACAACACTTCACTGAACCTATTCAGTGCCCATTAATAACACAATATTTTAAACAACCGGTTGTCAGAGTCTGCCGACCCTTAAAACACACTCTTTATTAAGCCCTGAGTCCGGACTCAAACAAAATTAAAGTAAAGGTGTTTAACACCACTCAAGTGAACTCCCAATAAGTTAAACACAAAAATTGATGAAAAATGAAATGAAAATGAATTTAAAGACATTTAAGACATTTTTAAAGTCAATACAAAAACAATTGGACGGATGGGTCAGACCTATGGTTCTGTCCTTTTTGTTGCCAAAGAGGTCGAGTGCTGTCCTGTCCTCTATTTGAATGAAGAATACGTTTAAAGATGTCGACAACTATTGAACTAAAAGTCAATTAAAATGATTTTAATTAATAATAAAAACAAAAATTATTTTCAAACTCTTTTCACTTTTGGGACCCATTCCTGACAACACTTTCATTGATGCGATGATCGACCACTTCTTCAACGATTCCACCCTTGAGTCTAACCATTCGATGCATTCCTCAGAAGAAAGAAATAATAGAATTAAAAATCATTTCATTTAAAAAATAAACAAATTATTGATTGAAAACATAAACTATTTTTTCTGAAAACTATTTGAAACTATTTTTGAAAACAAAATACAGAAAAGGATTAACGGAAAGACTATTTTATGACAAAAAAACTATAAAAGGGATCTCTTATGAGAACGGAAAGGCGCTGCGATGACCCCCTTAAGGCCGACCCCTTCGGAAACGCAAAATCATTTCAAACTAAAGACTGAAAATCAGTTAATTACTGAAATGTTGGCGAAAAGTGGCCAAAACTTTCAAATAACTGACCTAAGGATAGTGTAAATACCTGTTTCTCACCAGATTGAAAGGGCCACCTTGATAGTTTCAACTTTATATGAGATTATACTATCATTTTTAATTTTACTTAAACTGTTGTAACTTTCCTTAAAATGTATGAACCGTTTCAATAGTTTGACTCAAATAAA